>JASDQU010735941.1:12575-23487 GCA_032191745.1 Picea mariana | reverse complement strand
TCTCTAAGTTAAAATTTGACAAGCCCAAGGAAAAGATTCTTCAAAAATAAACCTAGGGCGTAAACTAAAACCCTCCTAGGTGTTAATTAAAGTCTTATTAAAAGTGAAGGGGATAAAGTAATGAGGGAATTAATTTAAGTGAAACCCATGGTCTTTAAATAATAAAGAAGGAATACAAATTATTAAAGTGGGGGAGTATTAAAAGATAGGAATTTTAAATATATTGAAAAGATTAAAACTGCATTTATCTTTTGGGTTCAAAAATAAAAACAACACGAGAGAATTAAATAATAAAAATTTAAGAAACTTAAGGAGTAAATTAAAGAATGATTAAGGAGTAAATTAAGGAGTAAATTAAGGAATGATTAAGGAGTAAATTAAGGAGAAATTAAGGGGTGATTAAGGAGTAAATAAATGAGAAATTTAAGGAGTGATTGAGGAGTAATTTAAGGAGAAATTTAAGGAGTGATTAAGGAGTAATTTAAGGAGCGATTTTTGGGGGAGTGAGAGAATTGAGTCTTTTAATAATTAAAAAGAAATTAATTTTGGAGGACCAGAGGCATGTGTGACACTTGGACGGCAGAGAACGTTTAGAGGGTTGTCATTAAAAATTAATTAATTAATGATTTATGAACCAGGTCAGTCTCAAAATTCTATAAAAGGAGGGGAAAGGAAGGAAGAAGGGGGAACGGTTAGCATAACGTTACGTTGCCGAGTTGTGGCTTGACGGGTTGCTTGTGAGGAGTTGGGTATATCTCAGCTGTGTTTGGAGTGGTAGCTCAGCCGTTGAGGCTAGCTGAGACGCTATTTTATCTCTGGTGCTTGTGTGGCCCCTTTGCGGCTCGGGGGGCTAAGGGGGAAGCAGAGTACCCCTAGCATTTGGCTGGGAGGTACCGGTGAGTTTTCAGCGGTTGGAAAGCGGAAGTGGCAGGGAGAACGGACAAGCGGCACAGCGCGAGGGTCATCTCCGAAGCGGGCGTGTGTCCAAGGTATGATTTTTATTGGTAAGGTAAAAGCGTTTTATATTCGGCAAATTATTGTTATTGGTGATAATATCATGAGATTGTTTGGCATTATATTTGCAATCTCGTTCCGCAATGATATGTAGAGTTTGTTTATTTTTTATCATGTGTCACCTTAGTGAATTAGGTGATGTTGTTAATGTCTTATTTGTTAAAAAAAAGAAAAAAAAAAAAAATTCCTTTGTACTTCGCTATTCATAGACGTAACGAAGGGGTCGTTACACTCTCTGTTTTTTAATGATCTCGAGGAGGATAACATATGCTCGGTATATTTCATCTTCAATGAGTCCCTTGACATATGTTTAATGATATTGAGGAAGGAGGGGTTCGGTCCTGTATGGATCCTAGAGATTGGACTCACACAGGTCCTTCAATGAATAATTGTATGAGCCCAAAGAAGGTAAAATCAGTGGATTTTCACGTTTAGAGAGACTAAAAAGAACTTAAATATGACTCCATGAGTAATTGTTTTGAAAATTTAATCTCCCAATACTGAAAAAATGTAAAACAATACAGGGGGAGATGGTAGGCCTCCTCAATTTTGACAGTAGGTTTACACCATTGACTTTTGATCGGATGATTCCATGAATGTTCGACCTTATCTCATCTATTCACATTTTCTAGGATGTGCTATAGGTACCTTGCGAATAATTTTCAGTATTGGTGATTTCCCTCGCACTTGTTAACGGTATAGCTCAATGACCGGTAATCAAGTGGTTTCTACCATGTTCAACATCAATTAATCTATTCACATGGATATATTCGTACTGTTTTGAGATCACGATAAAGACCCTGGGTTAAGCGCTCACAGTGTTATGTGCTTTACCCAGGTTGTGATGGATATCATTTGAGCATGTAAATGATTTCAGTACAATCATCATGCTATCAATATTACTGATATATATATTTTCACATAGATCCACATTGTATTGATTCGTGGCTATGTGGTGTCATCTCGTAGCTCCACTGTGTATTTTTCGTGGCTGCGATTAGTTCATGTAATGGAAGTATGGATTCACAATGTATCTATGGTGGGCATATCCTTAGTCAATATTTTCATGGATCCACAGTGTACTGGTAGGATTTCATGCTTTGAGTCAACTCGTATTCCTAGCATAGGTATGCTTGCCTCGGAAATGGAAGATATATGTATATTGATTGAGGATTGTTTACAGTTTCTGCTAGGTTCTCCTACTCCAACACCCTTTCATTGAATAATTTGTAATGTGTTTCAGCCATTAATTTCTCTTCTGACCTCACAATTTAGGGAGCATCTGTTACATGTCAAAATGTGACACTTGATTGTCACACCCTAAGTGTTGCAAGAGTCGCAAAGTGACATATGCACCTTGTTAAGTGTTGCATGCACTATATCAAGTATTTTATGCACCTTACCAATTTTCACATTCACTTTTCAAAGTCTCACAACCCCTTGACACTATGAAATACATTTTCACAATCCCTAAGTCAATTTGGAAGAGAGAACCAATAATTTGGGGTCCGAAACGATACATTTTTCTTGGAAAATTGACCATTTTTGGGCATTTTAGAAGGGTGGCGCTCCCCTAATCATGCTGAGGGGGAACCAACACTCCCCCTGGCATGTTAAGGGGATGTCAATGGATTTTTTTCTCTCACTAAGAAGGGGAACCAATTTAGTTAGAGGAAAATATGGGATCCTCCACCTTTTCCTAAGGGCCATCTCCTTAAGGGATGAGGTTGTTTTGGTCGATTCCTATATTATGGCTCTATATTAGGATATAATACCAACTTAAGGAACCATATCCTCACCCATTTCCCTAATTAAATCATGGTGGTTAAGCCTGTCAAGAATATATATTGAAGTTATTTCCAAGGTGAAGGGGGGAATAATTCAGATGTCAAACCTTTGATCTTGGGAGAAGCATCAACATTTTGATTTCAATATTCATGCAAGGGTTGGATGAGGAGAACTTGGTGAAAGTACTATATCATTAGACATGGCTTTTAAGTTCTTGTAACTTGTTTTACAAATTAATATTAAGTTGGCATATTCCGTTCAAGTTCATGGTTTCTACATTTGCTTGTCTATTTTCATTTCAATCTTTGTAGATAGATTTGCTTTACTTAATCATATAGAGTAGGAGGAATATTTCCTTTGCTGGTATTTGTAGGAATTTATTTGCGTTAAGGATATTGGATATCAAGCCCAAGGATTGGAGCAATGAGGAGAAACATCACAATAAGGTATGCCACATTCTTCTTCTCTCTTGCTTGATTGGTTAAGTTAGATTTAAAGGGAAAGTAACAACAATTTTTTTACTTTTGTCTTTGGACCAAAGAAGGGGTCTTTCTAAGATTTCTCACAACAATAGAAGTACTCCATGTTGATGTAACTGAAGTAACTATCTGGTTATGGGATATAACCTATAAGAAAATTGAAGGAATGATATTTACGTTTTCCTGGATACACAAAAATATATTTTGTAATGGGTCTCTTGTAGAAAGGGAACCTGATCTCTAAGTAAGAAATAAATGATAATTCCCTAAAAGGAAGAGAGTGATGTAATGAGTAAGAGAGTGATGTAAGATTCTTTAAAAGGGATAATGAATTTACTGTAAATCTTGCGGGTTGGAGGTCAGAGAAGGCCGATTACCCTGTGTTTTTCCTCATTTGTTGAGACAAAGGAGTTGGAAGGATATCAAATCCTTTAATTGGGAGATCTCGATAGGATTTTTATATATTAAGTGTAAGAGTTAAAAGGTCATGGAAAACTTGTTAAAAACTCTACCAAATGAACTAGAGGAGGATGGTGGAGTGTTAAGTCCAAGCCGAGAAATAATTAGACGATTGAATTCTCTGTGTTAATCGATAAAGAATCATTGTCATTGGATCACAGGGAGACTAAATGAAAGCTATTTGATTTCCACCAAAGTTTTTCCAAGGCCCTTATCTTTCTCCTCTTCCATCCCAGTGCCCCAGTGGACTAGTACTCCAGTGAGCCTGGTCGACTAGTGGCCTAGTGCCCTAGTGGGATGGTGGGACAAGGTTCCAACACATAGTTCCATGCTCTTATTCACATGTGAGTAGGAGGTAAGAGAAAGTGACGTCATGGTGATGCTTCATGCCAGAGTTGTGCATGAAATTCCATAAGGGATGACATGTGTCAGTTCTAGGTTGGTGCAGAGCAAGTGTGGGGTTTTGTTAAGAGAAAAACCTTTGAATAGGCACCCTTAATTCTTGATTGTTGGATCTAAGTATGGACAGATATCTAATATTTATCCTTATCATGAGAGGGTAACCGAACCCCAAACCAATGGGTATTTTTTTGCAAGGATTTTCTACAGAATCCTGGTGTCCCAGTACTTGGTGGTTCAAGGCTCTATGGAAGGGTTCCATTTCCATTTCCTTAGAAAATTTTATGATTCGAGGAGGTTATGTCACTTGTGATTGATGTCAAGGTGATGAGTAAGCCAACGTGGTAGCCAACATGATTGAGGAAGATACATGTTGACTTGTATTTGGTCAATGGGTCTAGTGTGGGGCCCTGTTGGGTGAGTACCATTGTTTAGGCACCCCTGGAATTTGTTGGTAGACACACATGATTTTCGATACTTACCACGATCAAAAGAGACTATACCTTTTTGTAGCTTCCATCACCTTCTATTTGTAAATATTTCAAGGTAATAATTGGGTTAAGTTTACCTCATTGAGTTTTTTGTTTTCATTTTCATTTGTTTTAGTTTTAATTCATGACTGTAAGCATGAATTTAAACATAAAAACTTGGATTGATTTCATAATATTTTACCTTAGAAATATCGTTTTAAAATTCAACCATATGTGATTAAAGTTCAAATCTTGTGAAATGGTTTATTAGTTCATTATCGAATTTTTGTTTTATTATGGTTGTTATGAATTCAATGGTTCGATAGTTCACTATTGAAATGTTTTGATGCATGAAGAACCTTGGTTAACTATGGATATTCTTCTCATGAGTTTAATTTTCATATCAACATTTATTCTAATGAGTACATGCATCATGTACTTGCGTTTTCTCCTTACCTTGCTAGCCCAAAAACATTAATGAAGCTATTCATTATGCACATAGGGTTTTGTACTCTATAGGTTTTGGAACTCATCGCAATAGATGGTTTGGAATTCTATGAAACTTCTAGTTTTCATTCTCCCTAACTCTCCTATTCGAGTTATGATAGCCCCCAGACTCTGCTATTTTCATGCATTCACTTTTCACTCGGACCTGTTTCTGTTGCTCGTCTGTTGGGAACCTAAAACTATCCCGAGTGATTTCTGTTGCATCCTTGTCACAGTGGTAATGGCACTCATAGTTTGTATCAAGATGAACGGATGCCAAGATTTACTATCCCATGACGATGTTATTGATGAACTAAAGTCTCATGGGTGGGATGTATTCCTCCAGAAGTTTGAGGGATATAATCTCCATGTTGCAAATGCTTTTGCACAAACCTTTGACAACTTTAGAGACAAGATTGGAGACATATAGTTGGAATTGACAGAGGATTTTGTGAGCAAAGCGACAGGGCTCCAATCAAAAGGTGAGAGATGGTTTAAAAATGATAAAATAGAAGAGGTCCCATGGATTTTATTTATGACCTTCTATAAAACCACTTTCTGTATAAAAGGTATTCCTATCGCTCTGATAAAACCTATATGACATAGTCTACTTTTAATTTTGAAGAAATTTGTTATGTGTGAAGGCCCATATGGGCAAGTTTTTCTATACCATATCTGTTTTCTTATGAATTGCATAGGGTTTGAGTTGGATATGCCCTTTTACCTATTGATGAGTCTTTGCAAAATGTCCAAGAGTTACAAACGACAGGGTATCAATTCAAGTTTGTTTCACCAGAGACTCATTAAACTCTTGTTGGTTTATCACCTGTAGAAGATAGGTGACAATTGGGAAACATTTCTGATAAAAAATGGACTCACCCAGGTCGATGCTACAACCAACCCTCTTTTAACTATAAACTCTAACTCGGACAGACCAATAGCTGAAATCCAATTCGCTAATTCATTTGAGGGCCCAAAATTTATCCGACCAGTTTCTGTTGTTAATGATTTATCATGTAGGTTTTCACCTAGAAGATATCTGGAACAAGTGATTGTCGAATTAAAAGAAAAGGACCCTCCTATGCCTATTGAATGATTCTAGTTTAAACATTGATGATAATCCGATTATCAAAAATGTCCATAAAGGAAAGAAACCACAGAGCACGGATTTATGTTTTAGGAATAAGAATGTTGGATGTTTGATTTCTAGAAAACTAAGAAATCGAAAGGGTAATTATATGAGCTCGATCGATCCTATCGATATCGATGATTGGTGCTCAGATCATGAGATAGAGGATTTCTTGGCTTGTGAAGACCCAGAAAATTAGTGTTCCAGGAGAGAGGTTATTACGCATGTTAAAAAGTATGATTTCGTGACCAATTTGCCCCCTTGTCTTAAGGGTACAGAAGGATTTTTCGGTATTAGGCACAATATTGAAAAAACTACAGGTAAAAATGAAGCACCCCTTGTCGATTTTGTTCCACGTCGATCTACCATTTCCCTAGTACACTATGATAACTTCCTCGATTGGATAGAGCGTTACTATACAGATGTTCCGCTCTTACAGGCCCGAATTAAAACCTTGACTACTTAGAACGCTCTATTGAAACAAGAGAACCTTGATCTCAAGGCACATACAAAGAGGGAGAATAAATGAATCAAGAGGGATGGAAATATAATCATTAAGAACACGACCAGTTTAAAAGAAATTATAAACTCTGAACTGTTAGATGCCTCTTTGCTTGTTTTTTAATGGTAGAATGATTTTTTTTTTTTATTTCATTCGATTTTGTTATCAAAGTCGAAATAGGTAGATTTGAATTTTGATTACATTTGCCAAAAATAAGACTAGCTACATAATCTATGATTATGTAGCCTGTCTCTTTTGAATAATAAGTAGTAATTGTTTTTTCTAATATATCAAATCGGTTTTTCTATTCTCAGGAAATGGAAGATTGTGTTGCTGATTGGTTGGAGAAAAAACTTTAAATTATACACTCAAATGTTTAGTAGTTTCTCCCTTTTTATGTGTTATCAAACTTTGGTTTAGTTTTGAACAAACCAACTCTTGTATGAGCTTTTTTCAGTTCACCATTTTTGTAATATTATTTGAGTTTGGGGTATTCAACTCTATCTTGTAAGATATGAGCATTTGAATCCTGAAATAGTTTAAATACTATTCACTCTTCCTAGTAAGGAGATATTTTGATTTGCATGCATTATGGACATGTAACTTTCAAGACTAATGGACAAGTTGTTCTCTGCTTGGCTTTAGACTAGTGTGGCCCTTTCCCATTACATTTTTCCCTTTATATTATTGAATGTTAATATGTTATACAACTTTAGTCTTATCAGCATATGATATTTCATTTTATTCAACACTTTAATTATGTCTGTAATTTGTTGTCCATATATTACATCTGTGATCATTATTTCATTTAAATATCACTGATTTATGCTTGATGTTAAATGATGTATTACATGAATGCTTTATATTGAATTTCTTTTACTATAAGTGTTCATCATTACAAGATCACATGATCTATATCTTTATTACTCTGTTCTTATATCTTTTCTCCAAAAAATACCTTTGAGTTTATTCTAGGAATGTTAGCACAAGCCTATTACAGGTTTTTCTCATAGGCAAGATAGCTGGGAGTTTGAATTTCACAGAGACATAAACTCATTAGTTGATTAATCTCAGGTTAGTTTTACTCGTATTCTATTTCTGTTATTAGTTTATTTATTAATGAAATAGGAACAATTTAAATTGGCTTTGATTTTTATTCTGTTCTTGTTTCAAATTGTGTTTTATTAGTATTTTTTGAGTTCTTTAGATTTTAAATACTAAACAGAAAATAAAAAATATATTTTCTTTATTTATCTACTTCATAAACAATTGAAAAAACATTGATTTTGCAAGCCATCCAACAAAACTTGAAAATTGTAAATATCTTGTTCATAATCACATGCTCATATTTACGTTTATGCTTTAACACTTGTAAATAGTTAGATTCATGTACATAGCATCGTAGTTTATTTTATATTAGTTTACTTTATTTGGTTATTTTAGGATTTTAGTTGGCCAACAGAGCCATTAAACCCATCAGGTCATTTCACTCCAAATGGCTTGGGTTATTTAGACAACTCCGGTATGGATTTGACCTTCCAGTTGACGGTGTGTCACTTATGCCCATCAAAAAATGGCACTAGAAGGAGGGCCATTATTTAATTGATGACACCTGGAGGTTGCAAGACTCCTCCCCCACGCACTCTCTCTCATGTTGTAACGCGTAGTCACTCATACAATAAGGTTAAACTTGAAACAACAACTACTTCAATCAATAACCCTGATATTCCTGTTGAACCAGTCACACCAGTTCCTCAAGGGGTTGAAGTCCAAGAAATTGTTCGTCAGTCACTCATAAGAGCACATAGTGCCTTAGCCCATATTAGACAACCTAGTAGGCCACTTAATCAACCCCTTGATTTCTCGGATATCTGAGAAAAACTTCAAGGCAGTGGTCTGCTCCAAAACTCTTTAGGTGGAAATACCACCAATCCTATTGAAACACTCGCTCCTGGAGTAGGAGGACATGGTATTCCACCATCTCCACCTGACTCTTCTCAATCCTCTTCAGGAGGAGAATATTCAGATGAAGGCAAGTCTTCATCAGAGCAATCTGAGCCTTCGATACCACAAAATGCCATGGAAAACAAAAAAAATCCTACTAGACCTTGGCTTGATCATGATGTCGTGGTTATACCCAGGCCCCAACACCCATTACCGAAACATCTGGAGAAATGGTTGCCCAAATTTGACCTAGATTCAAAGTAATCCACTCAGGATCACATCAAAAAATTTATGTTGGCCATTAGACTCCGAAGTGTTGAACACGGGGATGTAGTATGCTGATTATTTCCTTATACGTTTGAGGGAAATGCCTCCACATGGTATTTTGCTCAACAACCCCAAACCATCATCTCTTGGGATAATTTTGAAACTTGTTTCATGGAAGAATTCAGAGATGATAAATCTCTCAAAGTCCTGGTTATGGAACTCTCCATCTTGAAAATGAATCCTAAGGAAAAAGTGAAAGACTTCAACCAAAGATTTTTGTCGTTAAAGAAAAAAATCCCTACAGATTCAATGCCTGCAAAAAGTCTAATTGTTGCATATTATGCTAAAGCCTTGCACAATAACATAGCCATATGGGTCAAAAGGTCTAAAAATAACACATTGTTAGAAGCCTTTGAGGAGGCGAGCCAAATTGAAAAGGACATATTAAGATTAAAAGACAATCTTAGTAGTGAAGCTGAAACAACCTCATCTTCTAAGAAGAAAATATAAATTCTCACTAGGCCACCTCAACTTAAGAATCAATAAGAAAATTTAGACTTAGAAAGGTTGCAAAAATCTTTCCAAAAATTGTCCAATCAAGTCATTGACTTGAAGAGATAAGCCGAGGAGGCATCCAAAAGAAAAGGAATTTTTAAACCTCTTTTAAGAAAACCTTTTCCTCCTAACCAGCCAAACACGACCACAAAAGGTCTAAATTTCGAAAGTTTACAGTAGGCTTTGCAAACCATCTTAGAAGAACATTATAATTCTGCTTATATTCCTCCAGAAAATCCTGACAATACAATTGAAGAGGAGGTACCAGAAGAGGAGGATTCATCTCCTCCTATTTTTGGTCACTTGTCAGATTGTATTTTCCAAACAAACTTCAAAACTATCCACCCCTACAACACAAGAAGAAAAACGTAAAACAAACACCCTTTCGAGGTGAATAAAAATATGTTTATGAAACACTCGAAACAGACTGAAATTAAACAAGGCTTGGCAACCCCAGTTTTAGAATACGATTTAATTGAAGAACTGAAAAAATTGAGGGCTAATATTTTTGTTTTTGAGATGCTGAAATTTCCCCTTATTTTGTAGAAAATGCTTCAAAGTATTGTTGAAAAAAACAAAAAGAATGATCCTAGAAACAAAAAATCAAATAAAATTGATTCAAATGCAGCTAAAAATGTCCTATCTAAAATGACATATCAACTTCTAGATAAAAGGGACTTAGCATAAAAAACTGTAGCAAATGCAGATAAAACTATTTTAGGGATGACAGCTAAAAATCAACAGAATTCTGATGTTAATGCTTGAAAAAATGTCCTGCCGTTTTTGTTAACCTTTGAAATTTTTAATCGGAATGTACATAATTGCATGGTCAATTCTGGTTCATCATCAAACGTGATGCCTCTATCTGTTTGCCAAAAAATTAATGCAGAAGTTAAACCTTCTGATCTCAAAATCATTGAGCTAGATTGAACGAACGTTAAAGTTATTGGTGAGCTTAAGAATGTGCTGATTAGATTATCATCCAATCCTAAGGTTCATCAGATAATTGATATTATCATTGTGGATATACCTAAAGTTTATGGGGTTTTTTTTAAGCAAGGATTGGTCAGAGCAGCTGAACAATTACTTTTCCACAGATTGGTCTCACTTGTGGCTGCCTAAAAATGGTCAGCCCAACAAAATCAGGATAAATAGAGAACGCTATCTTAAGCATACCATAACTGATTTGAATGACACAAATGAACCTTTCATTACATATTCTAATTCATTTGAAACGCATGGAGTGAATGTTAAGAACCAAACATCAATATAGCATATAAAAACCTCAGGAAAAGTACTCAACGCCTTGAAAAAGAGATAATTTCAGATAATAAGCCTCTTCGAGGGGGCAACCTCCTTTTACCCCACTTAAATGTTCAAGTACAAGATGATTCAAAATGAAAATGTCTCCTTGGTATAT
>JASDQU010735940.1:264912-278506 GCA_032191745.1 Picea mariana | reverse complement strand
AAACCATATTGATAGAAAAGGAGATATCATGCCCACTATGAGTTGAATAAATCAAACTATGAACAAGTTGACGATAGAGTCTGGCATCAACAAGAGGTACTTCACAATAAATTGTTAATTTTAATCCTGACAAAAATTGTGTTGGTGAATACTTACAATCATTTATGTGAAATTGAGCAAGCAAAACCAAAGCACACTTAGGTGGAGAAAGAAATATCCCATTAGCCATATGTTAGGCCTCAAGATCCAAAAAATAATATAAAAGGCATGACTTTGTCATCTCAAAATTATGCTTTAAATCATTCTTCAATTCCTGCATTAATAAAATCTTCATCCTTGTGAGAATTAGACCATCCACATAAATAACAACTACAAGGACATCATCTTTACGGAAATGAACATACAATTTTGGATCAGGTTGACACTATCGTAAAGCACTTTTAATAAATGAGTATCAATTTTCTCATACCAATCCCTAGGTGCATGTTTAAGACCATACAAGGACTTGTTCAACTTGCATACAAACTTGAAGTGTCAGAAGTGATGAAACCAGGTGATTGTTGAATATAAATTTCTTCTTGAAGATCACCATTTAAGAAGACGCTCTTGGCATCCATTTGGTGAATTTCCCATGGAAAAGATGCATCGACATAAATATTTATTCTTATGGTGTTCATTTTAGCAACTGGAGCAAAGGTTTCAATGTAATTGATACCTTCTTTATGAACAAATCCTTTGGTTACTAATTAAGCCTTATGATTTTCAATCTATCCATCTACAATATTTTTTTGTCTTATAGACCCATTTACATCCAACAATATTCTTCCTAGGAGGAAGTGGAACTAAATACCAAGTGTTATTCTTAATCAAATAATCATACTCAACATCCATTGTTTTCTCCCACTATGGCTTTCCTTTAGCCTCTGCATAAGAGCAAATTGTGATCGAGTCTTGAGTGTTAGATGGAATAAAAACATAAGAACCAACATATTCAAGTGTTTTCCAAGCCCAAACAGGATGAGAGTTAGCAGTATAATGAACAACACTAGAATTTCCATAGATTAAGGTGGATCACAAGAATTAGTAGTTGAAACTTGATTTAGTACTTCTACATAACTTGAATAAGTATTTACAGATTATATGATCAACTGAACACTTGGGTAAATTCAAGGCAACATGAGGTTCTGCAGAATCTGGTGGTGTAGAGATTTCATGGAATTGTACATCTCTATGAATGATAACATCTTTAATAGATGGATCAAATAACATGTATGCTTTAGAATCCTCACTATAACCAACAAAGATGTATTTATGAGATTTGGGCTCCAACTTCTTCCATTTTTCATCGGGAATATGAGCCAGACACTCATATCCAAATACTTTGAAATTGCTAATATCTCATCTTCTTTTACTCCACTTTTCTCCGAGAGTAACTTGTAAAATTGCTTCAGTAGGAACCATGTTCAAAATATAATTTGCACATCAAATTGCTTCTACCCAAAATATTTTCTTCGGATTTTTTTGAATGAAATATACATCTTGATCCAAATTTATGAGAGGAACGAAATGAGTAACAAATTGAATACCATAACACAAAGATACAGAGAACTACAATAGATATCCAGTGAACAATAACTTCTATTGAATAAATAAAATAGGTTGAAGCTGTAAAACTGCAGAACTGAAACTACTTGCTCTAATGGTGGTAGCTATCTCTAAGAAGAGATGTGGCTGCTACGCGCATCCGTCTGAGTATAGTGATTACAATGAGGCTCCAGAGGCCTTTTTAACATTACTCATGAATTCCAAAACCCTAGACATCCAAAAGCCTAACCCTAGGAGATGAAACGCCGAAAGTTATGTGGGTCTCGATGGGTAAGTTGGTACCTCAACTTCCCGGGGTCGTAACTTTTGCATACGACCTCTGTTTTAGGCACGTGATAACTCGTTGGAAAGGTCTTTTCGAGAACTACACATCATGTCGTCAAACTTTGACTCCATTTATATTTTGACTGTGGAAAGCCAAAAAAACACTATTTAGGGCCCCAAAACGACCCTGGAAGTAGAGAAAGATGTGTTGACATGAAAACTTCCAAAATAAGCCAATTGGATTAGGTGGGCGGCCACCAATCTCCACTTGGAAGCTGTGTACGGCTTTAGACAGCCCCAAAAGTGTACAACCCACAATTACAAAGAATTACAGAAGAACGTGTTGAACTAAAAATTGTCAAGAGGAGCCAGTTGGACTAGGTGGGTGGCCACCATTATCCACCTGGATCAGTCCTCCCCACTTGGGAAGCAATGGTCTCCATTGCGTTGACTGCTCCCATTAGGTGAGGAAAATTCTGCTGAATTTGGCCCTGAGTGAGCCATTTTCCTTGGTGTAGGAGCTGCCATGCCTTGACAACCCGATAAAGTTGGGTCCTCTATTGGCAAGTTCCCTTGACCTGTGTGTCCATTGCCTGATCAGTGGATGCCTATTCCATGTAGTCAGGGTTGAGCTCTGTTGGTGTCAACTGTTCAACAATCTCTGAGGTGTCTAAGAATGGTGGAAAATATGGCCGAAGGAGGTCCAAATTGAACACTGGGTGTAAGACAAGGAAGTGTGGAGTGTTGAACGCAAAAGCATTTATACCCACAACCTTAGTGATACTATAAGGCCCATAGCGAAGTAGGCAGAGATTCTGATGGGGCCCTGTAAGGCACTCTTTCTGCAAATGTAACCAGACCTTGTCTCTCACCTGAAACTTGTATGGTACCTAATGTTGATCATGACATTGCTTATACTAAGCATTGAATTTCTACAAAATCTCATGGACTTGTTGGCGGATGTGCTGAATCCACTCAATGAATCTGGTGGCTTTGTCGGCCTCATAATGAACATGGGAAGATTCTATCTATGTGGTTGCAAGAGGTAGTGCAACATCAATGGGACCCAATGGTTGGAATCCCAACCCTACTTGAAATGGGCTATGGTTGGTGGAGCTATGGAGAGCCATGTTGTAACTGTGCTAAACATAGGGAAGACTCACATCCCATGTACGTGGATGCTTAGAGTTATACATGCACATGATGTGCACAATTATTTGATTGACAACCTTTGTCTGACCATCGGTTAGGGGGTAGAAAGCAGTGGATTTAGTGAGCTTGGTGTCCAACAGTGACCAAAGGCACGACCAAAATTTGTTGAGGAATTTGCTCTCTCGATCTGAGCTGATGGTCTGTGGTATCCCAAATTGGACCCACACCCGTTCGAAGAAGATCTTGGCAGTATCTATCGATGTGATGCTCTTCTTGAAGGCTGTGATAATGACCATCTTCAAAAATCGATCAACCATCACAAATACACAATCATTGTTGTGCTTGGTGGAAGGAAGGAGAGACATATAATCCATCGAGATGGATTCCTGAGGCCTCTCAGGAGTTGGAAGAGGGGTGTATAAGATTTTCTTCTTGATGGCTGGCTTGGCAATGGCACATGCAGTGAAAGATCTGATATAACTACTGACGTCTTGTCGAATTTTTGGCCAATAAAAATGTTTTTGTAGAACAACCACAATTTTCTCCACGCAAAAATGTCCTGCCACTCGACTACAGTGAGCCTCCCAAATTAGCTTTGCATGCTTGTTTGTGGGAACACAAAGATGTCCCATATTGCATAACAGTCCATCTTGGATGTGAAAATCGGTGACATTCATTCCTGTACCCAAGAGTTGATAGGTGGTGGCGAAGTCAGGGTCATATTGAAAAAGTTGAGGCCACTTAGATGCCTTATGCCCATAGGAATGAAGCACTCTGGTGAATGCAACAACGAGAGGGTGACTAAGGCAGTGAACGACACGATTTGTGTTCCCTGTTTTATACTTGATGTTGAGATGGAACTGTTGTAGGTATGTGGACCACTTTTGATGGCGGTCGTTCTACAACATCCCATGTGTCTGTATGAACTGCAAAGGCTTGTGATCAGTGTGAATGATTGTATCCTTTCCTAGAATGTAATTTTTCCATTGACAACATGCTTGCATAATGGAATGCATTTCTTTGTCAAAGGTGAGGTATTTCCAGACAATATCTAAGAGTGTCTCACTATGGTATGCTACTGGATGACCATGCGGAGTGAGAACTGCACCTACAACATAGTCGAAGGCATCAGTCTCAATCTCGAACGGTTGTTGCAGATCGAGTAAGGAGAGTACTAGAGTTGAGCACAAGCGATGCTTCAAACAATCAAATGCTTGTTGTTTTGCCTGCCCCCATGTGAACTTTGCCTTGCCACCTCCCTTGGTTACTCAGTTGAGGGCCCATTCAATATGGGAGAATCCCAACAAAAACCTTCGGTTGAAGTTGACAAGTCCCAAGAAACTCCGAAGCTCGGTTAGTGTGGTCGGGGTTGTCTAGTCACAAATTAATTGGATATTAGCTGGATCCACATGTACCCCATGCTCATTAACAATGTAGCCCAAGTATTGAACCTTGTTCATGCCAAAGGAACATTTTTCCAAGTTGGCATATAGTTTTTGCTGCCGTAGAGTGCCCAAAAACTGTTGAATATGATGCATGTGCTCCTCCCAATTTCTGTTGAAGATGAGGATGTTATCCAGATACACCACCAAAAAAGAGTTGGTGAAGGTTCTCAATACATGATCCATCATTCTCATGAAAATTTATGGTACATTTGTTAAGCCAAAGGGCATGACCAACCATTCGAAGATACCTTATTTAGATTTGAAAGTTGTCTTCCATACATCAGTTGGTTCGATGGGAACTTGCTGGTAGCCAATCTTTAGGTCAATCTTGCTGAAGAACTTTTCCCCCTTGAGTTGGTCAAGAAGGTCATCAATTCGGGGAATTGGGTACCGGTTCCTGATTGTGATTTTGTTTATTTCTATGTAATCAATGCAAAGCTGCCAGGTCTCGTCTTTCTTCTGCACTAGCACAATCGGGCTTTTGCAAGGGAAAGAGATGGGTCAGATGTGCCCCTTTTGAAGAAGCTCCTTGATCTAGTGCTTGATTTTGTCATTTTTCATCAGGGAACTACGATAGACTGGTCCATTAGGCATCGATGCACTGGGGGTTAGATCAATTTGATGCTTGACTTGGGAGTGCATTGATACGCTGGTGGGTGAGGAGAATATGTCTCTGTACTCTTCCACGATCCCATCCACTTGTTTCTGCTGTAAAGAGAGGCTCTATGTAAAGGTCACAGATGTGGCGACGACCTTTTTCTTACTATGAGCACATATCACAAAGAAGATAAACTTCCTGATCTGTGAAATGACCTTACTGCATTGCTTAACAGAGATTAAATAAATAGTGGTAGGCGATGCTACCTCTGGTATCCTATACAATTGTCTACCCAAAGTAATAATAACATTGCAGGGTATAGACTCATACACAACATGTCGCTTCCACAAATATGGTTGGCCTAAAAGAACATAACAAAATTCAAGGGGAGCAAGATCACACAATATCTCATCTTTGAAGGGATTGATGTTGTAGGGTAGGCGACACTGTTGGCTGACGCAGAGATCTCATCCTTGGCAAAGCCAGCCGATGGTGTAGGGTTGCGGGTGTGGTGTTAACGACAGGTCCAACCGCTTGACAACCTCTACTGAAATCAAGTTCTTTCGACTGCCACCATCGACAATGAAATGTAACAGAGTCCCCTTTACCCACATCTATGAGTGAAAGAGGTGTTCCCCTTCCTATGGTTCTTCTGGTTCACTTGGTTGGACTTTGGTGGTAGCGAGAGTGGCACTGGGTTCGACATCGATGATCTGTTTCCCACTTTCTGGATTTTATTCAGAGTCAGAATCTACCTCTAACTCAAAAGCTTTCAGCTTTTGCACCAGTGATTTCTTGGAGTGACATTCTTTGGTGTTGTGCCAAGGGATTTTATGGTATTCACACCATTTTCCTGTATACTTCTTCGACTTCTCATTACCCTTCTTGGGTCGCGGCTTGGCCTGGTTGTCCTAAGAGTGACCATATTTGCTCTGTCCCATTTTTGATGGGTTGGGACTGCCTTTTCCCTGCTTCGGCTGTGAGGAATTTTCAGATCAAAACTCTCGCCTCTTCTGCTTAAATTTCTGGTTGATCTTGACAACATGTCTATAAGCCGCACCTAATGATGCGATGTCCAAAAACTCCATTTCTGTTTGAATGTATCTGTGTAAACAACCACGGTATTTGAGCACCAGATGTCACTCAGAGTCTTTGATACCGAATTTGGTGCACAAAGTATGGAAAATATTGGTGAAATATGGTACTGTCTGGTTCCTTTCTTAACGTAGTGTGGTCCATCTTGTGTACTGGTCCTCATAGCTTCCACCAGGGTAGTATTGTTCTTTAATGCCATCCTTGAAGGAATCCCAGGTGGGGGTGACCGCAAATATTGCAAATTATTCCGTGGTCCTTTGCTCAGAGTACGTATCCCACTAGTCCTTAACATGGGGGATGACCTTGAGGAGTGAAAAAGTAATCTTTTCCCTATCGAAAAAATTATGGACCGAAAAAT
The DNA here is from genome assembly GCA_032191745.1 of Picea mariana. Lineage (NCBI taxonomy): Eukaryota > Viridiplantae > Streptophyta > Pinopsida > Pinales > Pinaceae > Picea > Picea mariana. Next base: position 271,989 of record JASDQU010735940.1, on the reverse strand, counting down.
ACCGTTCGAGCAGATTCAACCATTTATCTACAACATTCACATCTATTGGTCCATCAAATAATGAAATATCAAAATTTACTTGTACCTTGAAGGGAGTTGTGTGGCCGCTTGATGAAGATGCGTCTCTTGTGGGTAGCCGCCGAAGGATCTGTGCAAAATTGTCCATCATCTCGTTCCTTTGTCGCACAAGGGCTTCCTCGAGCAACATTTTAAAAGGATATCCTGCTCCATCATCTTTCCTCTCGTCCCCCATGAGTTGTGGTCGAGTTAGACATGGACGATCTTGCAAAGACTCGACTGGTTCAAGTCCTAGATTCTTGTACCCAGATCTTGTCGGGGACATGCACAAAGAAAAACAAATGAAGAGCAAACCGCTCTGATACCACTGATTTGGATTTACGAGCAAAACAAAATGAATACTAGATTGAATACCATAAAACAGAGATACAAAGAACTACAACAAATATCCAATGAACAATAACTTCTATTGAATAAATAAAATAGGCTGAACCTATAAAACTGTAAAACTGAAACAACTTGCTCGAATGGTGGTTGCTATCTCTGAGAAGAGATGTGGTTGCTATGCACATCCATCTGAGCATAATGATTGCAACGAGGCTCCAGAGGCCTTTTTAACATTAGTCATGAATGCCAAAATCCTATACATCCAAAAACCTAACGCTAGGAGATGAAACGCCAAAAGTTATGTGGGCCCCGATGGGTAAGTTGGTACCTCAACTTCCTGGGGTCGTAACTTTTGCATATGTCCTCCGTTTTAGGCGCGTGATAGCCCGTTGGAAATGTATTTTTGAGAACTACACATTATGCTGTCAAACATTGACTCCATCTATAGTTTGATTGTGGAAATCCAAAAAATATTGTTTAGGGACCTAAAAGTACAGAAAGATGTACCGACATGAAAACTTCCAAAATAAGCTAGTTGGATTAGGTGGGCGACCACCAATATCCACCTGGAAGCTGTGTAGGGATTAAAACAACCTCGAAAGTGTAGAACCCACAATTACAAAGAATTACAGAAGAATGTGTTGAACTAAAAAATGTTAGGAGGAGCCAGTTGGAATAGGTGGGTGGCCACCATTATCCACCTGGATCAGTCCTCCCCCCTTAGGAAGCAATGGTCTCCATTGCGTTGAGTTCCCCCATCAGGTGAAGAAACTTCTATTGAATTTATACCCGAGTGAGCCAATTGCATTGGTGTGGGAGTTCCCTTGCCTTGACAACCCGATAAAGCTGGATCCACCACTGGCGAGTACCCTTGACCTGTGTGTCCACTACTTGATCAGTGGATCCCTGTTCCATGCAGTCATGGTTGAGATTTGTTGGTGTCAACTATTTTGCAATCTCTGAGGTGTCCAATAATGATGGAAAATATGGTCGAAGGAGGTCCACATTGAACATTGGGTGGAAGCCAAGGAAGGGTGGAGTGTTGAGCTCAAAATCATTACTACCCACAACCTTGGTGATAGTGTAAGGTCCATAGCGAAGTGGGAGGAGCTTACGGTGGGGCCCTGTAAGGCGCTCTTTTTGCAAATGTAACCAGACCTTGTCTACCACCTGAAACTGGTGTAGTACCCAGTGTTGGTCATGTCGTTGCTTGTACTTAGCATTGGCTTTCTGCAAAATCTCATGGACCTGTTGGTGGATGTGCTGAATCTGCTCAATGAATCTGGTGGCTTTGTCGGCCTCAGACTGAACATGGGAAGATTCTTTATGTGTGGTTGCAAGAGGTAGTGCAACATCAATGGGACCCAAGGGTTGGAATCCCAACCCTACCTGAAATGGGCTATGGATGGTGAAGCTATGGAGAGCCTTGTTGTAGTTGTGTTGAACATAGGGAAGACTCTCATCCCATGTATGCGGATGCTTAGAGTTGTACATGTGTTGGATGTGCACAATCATCTGATTGACGAACTCTGTCTGGACATCGCTTTGGGGGTGGAAAGAAGTTGATTTAGTGAGCTTGGTGTCCAACAATGACCAAAGGATCGACCAAAATGTGTTGAGGAACCTATTGTCTCGATCTGAGGTGATGGTCTATGGTATCCCAAAATGGACCCACACCTGTTCGAAGAAGATATTGGCAGTATATGCCATTGTGATTCTCTTCTTACAGGCTGTGATAATTCCCATCTTCGAAAACTGATCAACCACCACAAATACACAATCATTGTCGTGTTTGGTGGATGGAAGGCCATACATGTAATCCATTGAGATGGATTCCCAAGGCCTCTCGAGAGTATAAAGAAGTGTGTATAAGCCTTGCTTCTTGATGGTTGGCTTGGCAATGGAACATACAGTGCAAGATATGATATAATTACTAATGTCTTGGGTAAGTTTTGGCCAATAAAAATGTTTCTATAGAACGACCACAGTTTTCTCCACGCGAAAATGTCCTGCCACCCAACTATAGTGAGCCTCCAAAATAATCTTTCACTCTCGCTTGTTGGAACACAGAGGTGGCCCAGATAGCATAATAATCAAACCTGGATGTGAAAATCAGTGACATTCACTCCTGTACCCAAGAGCTAATGGGTGGTGGTGAAGTCAGGGTCACGTTGATAAAGTTGGGGCCACTCAGATGCCTCATGCCCACATGAATGGAGCACTGTGGTGAGTGCAACAACGAGAGGGCGACTGAGGCAGTCAACGATACGAATTGTGCTCCCTGTTTTATACTTGATGTTAAGATGGAACTGTTGTAGGTATGTGGACCACTTTTGATGGCGATCATTTTGCAACTTCCCCTATGTCTATATGAACTGCAAATGCTTGTGATCAATGTGGATGATTGTCTCCTTTCCCATAATGTATTGTTTCCATTGACGACATGATTGCAAAATGGAATACATTTATTTGTCATAGGTGGGGTATTTTTGGAGAGTATCTGAGAGTGTCTCACTATGGTATGCTACTGGATGACCATGCTAAGTGAGAACTGTGCCTACAACATAGTTGGAGGCATCAGTCTCAATATTGAATAGTTGTTGCAGATCGAGTAAGGAGAGTACTGGAGCTAAGCATAAGCGATGCTTCAGATCATCAAATGCTTTTTTTTGTGCCTACCCCCATGCGAAATTTTCCTTTCCACCCCCCTTGGTTACTTGGTTGAGGGCCCAAGCAATATGGGAGAATCCCAACATGAACCCTCGGTAGAAGTTGGCAAGTCCCAAGAAGGTCTGAAAATCGATTAGTGTGGTCAGGGATGGCCAGTCATGAATGACTTGGATCTTAGCTAGATCCACATGTACCCCATGCTCCTAAACAATGTAGCCAATGTATTAAACCATGTTCATGCCAAAGGAACATTTTTCCAAGATGGCATATAGCTTGTGTTGTCGTAGAGTGCCCAAAACCCGTTGAATATGCTCCATGTGCTCCTCCCAAGTTATATTGAAGATGAGGATGTCATCCAGATATACCACCACAAAAGAGTTGGTGAAGGGTCTCAATACATCATCCATCAATCTCATGAAAGTTGTTGGTGCATTTGTTAAGCCAAAGGGCATGACCAACCATTCGAAGAGACCTTCTTTAGATTTGAAAATTGTTTTCCATACATTAGTTGGTTCGATGAGAACCTGGTGGTACCCAGACTTTAGGTCAATCTTGCTGAAGAACTTTTCCCCCTTGAGTTGGTCAAGAAGGTCATCAATTTGGCGAATTGGATACCGGTTCCTGACTGTGATTTTGTTTAATACTCTATAATCAATTGAGAGTTGCCAGGTCTCGTCTTTCTTCTGCACTAGCACAATCGAGATTCTGCAAGGGGAGGAGTTGGGTCAAATGTGCCCCTTTTGAAGCATCTCTTGGATTTGGTGATTGATTTCATCATTTTACATCATTGAGTGATGATAGACTGGTCCATTAGGAAACGGTACAACGTGGGTTAGATCAATTGGATGCTTGACTTAGCAGTGTGTCGGTACCCCGGTGGGTGAGGAGAAGATGTCTATGTACTCTTCCATGATCTCGTCCACTTGCTTTTGTTGTAAAGAGAGTCTCTGTGTAGAGGTCACTTATGTGGCAACGACCTTCTTCTTACTGCGAACACATATCTCAAAGAAGAGGAACTTCCCGATCTGTGAAATGACCTTATTGCATTGCTTAATAGAGATTAAAGAAATAGCGGTAGGCGACGCTACCTATGGTATCCTGTACAATTTTCTATCCAAAGTAATAATAACACTACGAGATCTAGACTCATACACAACATGTCGCTTCCACAAATATGGTTGGCCTAAAAAACATCACAAATTTCAAGGGGAGCAATATCACACAATGCCTCGTCTTTGAAGGGCTTGATGTTGTGGGGTAGACGACACTATTGGCTAACGCAAAGATCTCGTCCTTGGAGAAGCAAGACGATGGTTTAGGGTTGCGGGTGCAATATTATCGACAGGTGCAACCGCTTAACAACCTCTGCTAAAATCATGTTGTTCTGACTATCACTATCGACAATTAAATGCAGTGGAGTCCCCTTTAGCCACATCTATGAGTGAAAGAGGCGTTCCCCTTCCTCTGGTTCTTCTTGTTCGCTTGGTTGGAATTTGGTGGTAGTGACAGTGGAACTGGGTTCGACATTGATGATCCGCTTCCCACTTTCTAGATTTGATTCAGAGTCAGAATCTGCCTCTGACTCGAAAGCTTTCAACTCGACGACCAGTGACTGCTTGGAGCGACATTCTTCGGTGTTGTGCCAAGGGATTTTATGGTATTCACACCATTTTCCCGTGTCCTTCTTCGACTTCTCATTACCCTTATTGGGTTTTGGCTTGGATTGGTTGTCCCGAGAGTGACCATCTTTGCTCTGTCCCTTGTTTGGTGGGTTGGGACTACCTTTTCCTTGCTTCGGCTGCGAGGAATTTGCAAATCCAAATCTCGCCTCTTCTGCTTAAATTTATGCTCGATCTTGACAACATATCTATAAGTCGCACCTAATGATGCGATGTCCACAAACTCCTTTTCTGTTTGATGTATTTATGTATACAATCACAGTATTTGAGCACCAGATATCGTTCATACTCTTTGATACCAAATTTGGTGCGCAAAGTATGGAAAATATTGGTGAAATTTGGTATTGTTTGGTCCCTTTCTTGACACAATGTGGTCGATCTTATGTACTGGTGCTCATAGCTTCCAAAAAGGTAGTATTGTTATTTAATGGCATCCTTGAAGGAATCCTAGGAGGGGGCGACCACAAATATTGCAGATTCCTTTGTGGCCCTTTTCTCAAAGTATGTATCCCATTAGTCCTTAACACGGGGGATGACCTTGAGGAGTGAAAAAGTAATCTTTTCCCGATCGGAAAAATTGTGGATCGAAAAATACCCTTCGAGTAGATTCAACCATTTATCTACAACATCCACATCTATCAATCCTTCAAATAATGGAAGATCAAAATTTACTTGTACTTTGAAGGGGGTTGCATGGCCGCTTGATGAAGATGCGTCTCCTGTGGGCAACCGTCGAAGGATTTGTGCAAAGTTGTCCATCATCTCATTCCTTTGTTGCGCAAGGGCTTCCTCGAGCAACATTTTAAAAGGATCTGTTGCTCCATCATCTTTATTCTCGTCCCCCGTGAGTTTTTGTCAGGTTCGACGCGACCGATCTTGCAAAGGCTCGACTGGTTTGAGTCCCAGCTTCTTGTACCCAGATCTTGTTGGGGACATGCACAAAGAAAAACAAATGAAGAGCATACCACTTTGATACCACTATTACGAAATTATGAGCATTTCAAAATGAATAAAAGATTCAATACCATAACTACAACAGATATCCAGTGAACAATAACTTCTATTGAATAAATAAAATAGGTTGAAACTGTAAAACTACAGAACTGAAACAACTTACTCGAATGGTGGTAGCTATCTTTGAGAAGAGATGTGGCTGCTACACACATCTGTCTGAGAAGAATAATTACAATGAGGCTCCACCTGCCTTTTTAACATTACTCATGAATTCCAAAACCCTAGACATCCAAAAACCTAACCCTAGGAGATGAAACACCAAAAGTTATGTGGCCCCTGATGGGTAAGTTGGTACCTCAACTTCCTAGGGTCGTAACCTTTTCATACGACCTTTGTTTTAGGCGTGTCATAGCCCGTTGGAAAGGTATTTTCGAGAAATACACATTATGTTGTCAAACTTTGACTTCGTCTATAATTTGATTGTGGAAATCCAAAAAAACACTGTTTAGGGCCCTAAAACGACCCTGGAAGTACATAAAGATGTACTGACATGAAAACTTCCAAAATAAGGCAGTTGGATTAGGTGGGTGGCCACCAATCTCCGCCTGGAAGCTGTGTAGGGATACAAACAACCCAAAAAGTGTAGAACCCACAATTACAAATAATTACAGAAGAATGTGATGAACTAAAAATTGTCAAGAGGAACCAATTGGAATAGGTAGGTGGCCACCATTATCCACCTGGATCACATTTAGCCATTTCAACTAAAGTTCTGTTTTTCCTTTATGTAACCCCATTCTGTTGAGGTGTGTAAGGAACAATCCACCATTATACTCCCTTGCATTATTAGTATGTAGGGTCTTAATTCATTTTTGAGATTATTTTTGAACTGGGGATTTAAATTCTTGAAATACAACAAATGCTTCACTTATATGCTTCAAGAAATATATCCACGTCTTCCTACTGTAATCATCAATAAAAGTGATGAAGTAGAGAGCACCTAATAAATAGGTAGTCTCAAGAGGACCATATATGTCACTATGAACCAACTACAACCGTTCTTGGGCTCGCCAAGCTTGATCCTTTTCAAACTTTTCCCTGTGATACATGCCAAGGACATGAACTTCATAAAACACCCTCAAGGGAAGAAATTGGAGGTAAGGCATGTACCATCATAGAAAATAAATACATCTTACCAAAGTTCAAGTGAACTAATATTTCATGCCAGAACTTACTTTGCTCAACAACATGTGGAACACAAGAATAAAAGGTTGTTTATTGGATGAGGAGAAACCGATAAACTTAAAACAAACTAGTATCATGATCAACAAGGCCAAATGAAGCAATTTTGAACCCATTATTAATATCT
>JASDQU010735940.1:206160-223227 GCA_032191745.1 Picea mariana | reverse complement strand
CAACTATACACCTCATGTATGTGACAACTCATCAACTACTTGTCTCAACCATGTACCCAACATGTACCTCAACCAAAATACCTCTCAATTTCATCATCCAAATCTGATTTGTAACTTTGTAATATACCTGGTGTATATGATCACATACTTGCAAACCTTCATTAACTTTAACAACAAGAGACGATCATTTTCATCAAAATTTACTTTAGTCTCACATGACTAGTTTTGGATTAGTCAACAACCCTAATTTGCAATAATCATAACTATGTACCTGTAATGAATAAATATATGAAAATAGTACACAATGTTCTTCAATGTGTTTTATATAATTCCTCTAGGTTTCACTACTTGGAACCTCTCAGAAAAGGAGTATAGCAAAAATGACATACATTGTTGAATTTTGGCTTATTCTAGAGAATGAATTTGTAGAGCGTTCCCTGCATGGAATATTCGTTGTATGGATCTGAAAATTGTACAAAGAATACTACAGACTGTACTCTAACCAACACATTTGGTCTTACTGAATTTGGATTTGTTATGAAGAAGTTGTGACGTTTTTACCCGAAACACATGTTTTAGACTAGTTTCAGGACTAGCCACAAACCCTATTTTCCACGGAGTGTAACTCCAAAAATACAATGACCCACAATAGGAAATTCATACCACAATGATTTGGGTATGTTTTCACAATGGGTTCCCAATTTCACGGTCTGAATCATTCTAGAAAAAAATTATTTTGAAAATGATGAGATGACCTGTAAATAACATACCTTAGAAAGCATCATCAAAAGAATTTATCCTCCCTTGAATTTCAACCTTCTTTACTTAACCTTCCCTCTGAAATTCGGCTTAGATATCGTTTGGTTACCTCATTCACTTGTAGATATTCAATATGTTCAATTGTGATTGAAATGAGAGAGCCTTGCCACTTATTTATACTCTCCAAGTAGCTTCCTTAGAAGCATCTTCTAGGCCATGTTGTCCACATAGTCACCTATGTCCAACTTTTCCCAATCTGCCACTTGTCCATGTATCCAATAGCCACTTGACCACTTAATCTATTTTCCTCATTTTAGGGTTAACCTTCTTATAATCACTTTCCATAATTAGAAAGTTCTCCATTTACTTTATTATTTAAATAATCCTCCTTGACTTTGTCACTTCACTTTATTATTTAAATAATCCACTTTGATTTTGTCACTTCACTTTATTATTTAAATAATACTCTTTGACTTTGTCANAATCCTCCTTGACTTTGTCACTTCACTTTATTATTTAAATAATCCACTTTGATTTTTTCACTTCACTTTATTATTTAAATAATCCTCTTTGACTTTGTCACTTCACTTTATTATTTAAATAATCTTCTTTGACTTTGTCACTTCACTTTATTATTTAAATAATTTCTTCTTTGCAAGCAATTTGACTTCTTTGACCTTTTAGGGCTTCAAGCCAACATATGAGGGTCCTCCAACTTCATAAGGCCATAACTCTCAAACCGTGAGGTGTTATGTGACGTTCCACATACCAACATAAATGGAATGACATGTACTATACATATAGAATATTCTTACCTACAAATATATCAAAATTCATACCATTATACATCAAACAAACTCGGGTCCATTACCCAAACCTGGGTTCTCCAACTTCACATGGCCATAACTCTCTAACCGTGCGAAGTTATGTGATGTTCCACATACCACCAGAAATAGAATGAAATGTAGTAGCCGTATAGAATATTCTTACCTTAAAATAGATTAAAACTCATACCATTATACGTCAATCAAACTTGGGTTCATTACCCAAACCTTTGTGCTACCGGAATTCTCTACCGAACTTTTTCCAAGGGTTGACATCAATCACTAAGGGTTGAAATAAATCTACAGTATCACTCTCCAATGGTTGAAATCAATGACAACCAACAATCCATACCAAATGTGCATCAACCTAAGCCAATTGTCTAACATGCATAATATTTTAATGTTATTTCTTGGAGAGAAATTTGGATATTTTAATATTTTAATGTTGTTTCTAAAAGTATATTTTAATTGAAGGTTGTTAGAATGGAAACTATAAAAGAGAGAGCACCTCTCACTTGCAAATAAGAAGTACAAGTGGATATAAATCCCCTTCAAGATCACAAACATTGTCATTTTGAAGTAAAGGGAGGAAAGGTTGTTGGTGAATGATTGTTCTTGTTGTTGGACTATTGTTCACATTTATGCCTGGGTGCCACATTATTTTCTACTGGTATATCTCTATTGTTTCAGGGCTTCTACACAATTTTTTTGGACTATTTAGGTGTTAAGAGAAGGGTTCTATGAGAGGCTTCCAACCTTCTATATCTATTCATGTGACCAGAATTGTTGATGAAGATAAAGGTTGGTATTAATTCATGTTGTGGTGATTGTTTGTATGTCTATTTACTTTGATGGTTATACCATATGTTGTTTGATTTTGAATTGGATATGAAATGGCATCGTTGAGAGATATTAATTAGATTTATGAATAATTATGGTTGATTGGATTGGTGATGTTCATGTATGACATAACTTTCTCATTTTCCTTGCATTCCGAGAAACTTCATCAAGTTATATTTTGAATCCATTTTCCCAAAGGACAAGGCACTAAGTTTTGATGAAAATTTGCAAAATAAATTGAATTCTCTTCGAACCAAAATGGATGAATAAGATATTAGTCCTACACTTGAAGAAAAGGAAAATGAATTGGTAATAAATATAGATATATCCTACATAAAAGAGAAAGGGCATTGGATATTAGCATCCTACATTCTCTTGTTCAAGGTGGGTAATATAAATACCACATTCATTGACATGAAAGATCAAGCAAAGAAATTGAAGAATAATGTAAAGGAAATTGTGTTGGAAAATGGGGAACAAGTACCCGGTTTTCAAGAGAAACATGAGAAATCCCACTATGATTTCAAATGGCTATATATTAAGAGGATTCCCACTATTTAAATGAGGTTTCTCAAATACTTTTTTATGACTAGAAGCATAGGGGAGGAAATATAAAATGTGATTTGGGGATTAAATGTGGAGAAGGAACCTGGACTAGGTAGTTTTTCAATTTTCTTTTTCCAAGAAAGTTGGAATATAATCAATATTGATCTAAAATACATGAAAAAAAGTCTCATATCAAGGAAAAAATTAGGTGGTGGGGTTAATTCCTCCTTCCTAGATTTGATCCCCCAAAAGGAATCCCATGTATTTCTCTCGATTTCACCCAATATATCTATGTAATGATTCTTATAATATTCTAACTAAAATTATTGGGAATAGGATTAGATTCATTCTACCAAATATAATCTTAGAATAGGTTTAACAGTGAAAAATTGTAAACAATATTATATTGCTCCAAGAGGAAATATTCTTGAGTTGAACCAACAATAAGTGGGGGATGATCATTAAAATTTATATGGAAAACTCTTTTGATAGGGTGAATCATGTTTCTCTATTCGAAATCCTAAAAAAAATTGTCTTTTCTCCCCAATTTATCAAATCGATAATGACTTGCAATGGATGTCCATGGACTGATTTACTAGTAAATGGATGGTCGACCTCCTTTTTCAAAATTTAAAGAGGATAGTGCCAAGTTTTCTCAATTTCCTCTATGATCTATATTTTGATGGGTGAGTGGTTTGTATAGAGTTTAGAGAATGAACAAGCTGCTAGAAATTTAATATGTATCTCCATTTCTATAGGAGTAAGGTCAATCAAAACCTAGTGCCTCGTGTTGTTTCAGATGATTTTGATCAGGGTTTCCAAGAAAAACTATGTGTCAAGTGATAGGGAGTTCCCATCACATGCACCTTGAAAATTTTTGGTCGAAAGTGGCCAATTCCATGGCCCAAACTATCAAGGAAGTTGATGCTCCAACATAAACATTAATGAAAAGGAGGTGGAGACGGGCGGGGAAAAGGAATAACCATCAAGATCAAACAAATTTGTAGATAAGGCGGGGAATAATATGACCCCCCTACAATATAAAATAGAAGTTGTGCCTATAATTAACCTTTGCAGTATTAGCATCGACATAAGTGATGAAAATAATTATGTCTTTAAGGTTGTGATATTCATATTTAAATAATTAATTTACACTTGACCATGGATGTCTTCTATGATCTGAATTTTAGGGGGTATATGGTCTAAATTCGGATGCAAAAGTCATAAAGATATAAAGCTAATAGATTTCCCATGTGGATCAAGGAGATTCCCACCTCCTCATTAATTAATTGGGCTAATAGGATGCCAATATGGGTTAAAGAGAGTCCCACCTCTCCATTGGGTTTTATTTTTCACTACTTAGTTAGTTAGGTAGTTAGATCTATTATTATAATAATAGAGGCTCATTTAACGAGCTCTTTCCATTATTGTATCGAGTTTTACTTTCCATTACTTAGTTAGTTGGGCAGTTAGATCTATTATACTAATAATAGAGACTCATTTAATGAGCTCTTTTTTACTTTTTCCATTGGACCATTTTGTAATTCTATATTTTATGTTTTTCATTGTGATATTAATTAGCTTTGAGTGATTTACTAGTAATTAGTTTTAGATTTGAGGCTCCTCTTTGAGCCTCACCTCCCAAGTACTTCATTTACATGTTTTTTTTTGTCCATGCTTCGTTTCATGCAATATTGCCACGTCTAAGATCCTCCTCTCTTGGCATTCAAGCCATCCAGATATCATCCCCCGAGAACTGTATCAGTGGTATCAAAGTGGGTACACTCTTTATCGGAACAAATGTTTGAAGCATGTTGTTGGTTCAAACATTTGAAGAAATCATCAACCTCCTTTTGGTACTATTGGAATCCATTTTCTAGGCCATACACTATAAGCATAACAGTTGGTCCACAAGAACTACATGGATTTTTTTTACCCTCGAATCTTCATTCACCATTACAAGGAGAACCATACATGGATTCACTACATCCATACATGGATTCACTACATCCATTGGTATGCAACATTTTCAACAAATTTGCAGGGTGTCCATGTTGCCCATGAAAGTTCCACAACCTCTACAACAACCCATGTTTCTCTACAAACCCTTGGCATCCTTTGTGTTCCTCTACACTCAGCCAATTTCAAAGAGGTGTTGCAACCTATACACAACATTTCAGAGGCTCTACCATATCTCATTGGAAATATCTCTTCAAGATCTCAAATGGGTATTTTGTGGAATCATTTGGCTTCTTGGTTTGAGAGATATCATCGATTCAATATCAACATTTATTTGACCCAAGGAGGCCATGCGTACCACCATATTCAATGGTCGTTTTCTCCCTTCTCAGGAAGCTACAGAAGAATTTCCACATATGGTTGGAAATATTTCTTCAATATATCAAATGGGTATTTCATCAAATCACATTTGGATTTCTGGTTTGAAAGATATCATCGATTGAATCTCATCATGTATTTGACCCAAGGAGTCTGCGCATACCACCATATTAAACGGTATTTTTATCCATGATCAGGAAACTAAAGAAGGATTTACACATATGGATGGAAATATATCTTCAATATCTCGAATGGTTATTTTTCAGAATCACATTTGGCTTCTTGGTTTGAGAGATATCATCGATTGAATCTCAACATGTATTTGATCCAAGGAGGCCGCGTGTACCAGCATATTCAAAGGTATTTTTCTCCCTGCTCAAGAAAACAAAGAAGGAGTTCCACATATTGATGGAAATAACTCTTCAGTAGCTCAAATGGGTCTTCAACGGAATTGGATTTCATCACTTGTAGAAAACGTTATGAATATATTTGCAAAATGATGTTCACAACCCCCAAAGTCACGATTTTTGCATATTATTTTTTTAAAATTTTGGGATTTTATTAAAATTTCTTTATTTTTTTACCCATGTACAATGTCATTGTCAACTAGGTTATGGGTCAACCACAAACCCATGGTTATGGGTCAACCACACAAAACCCTTCTCTTCATTGGGTATTTTCACATTGTAATCATAATGGTACAATAATGGGGTTTCTCTTTTTAGCATGGGTGAAATGATGGGGACCATCAATTTCTAAGGGGGAAGGAATGATCCAAATTTTAGGGGGTATATGGTCTAAATTCAGATGAAAAATTCGTAAATATATAAATCTATTAGATTTCCCATGTGGATCAAGGATATGCCCACCTCCTCATTAATTAATTGGGCTAACAAGTTTCCCATATGGGTCAAAGAGAGTCTCACCTCCCCATTGGGTTTTATTTTGCACTACTTAGTTAGTTGGGTAGTTATATTTATTATTATTATAATAAAGGCTCATTTAATGAGCTCTTTCCATTATTGTATCGGGTTTTATTTTCCACTACTTAGTTAGGTAGGTAGTTAGATCTATTATACTAATAATAGAGACTCATTTAATGAGCTCTTTTTTACTTTGTCCAATGTGTTAGCACTGAGAGTCACCCTCAGAATGCAAGAGGATAAGCCCAGTACCCATTTTTGTTCCTGAGTTTATACTTAAGGCTCAAAGCATAATGTCAGGCATCAGGAGATAAGGAAAGTTTTAAAGTTTGCTTTTTCTACCTCAGTTATGTGAGAAAAAATCCTTAAATTGAATTAATAGTATAACAGCTCAGAGGTCATTTTTCGTGTCTGAGTTAAATTTGAAAATATTGGATGTAATGAGAGAAAAAAATAAAGTTGCTAGACAAATCAAGGCATCAAATATAGAAGAATCGTACTTTGTTACAGGAGAAGAAAATAGATCATGTAACCTTAAATGAAGCATAAAATATAGAAATCTAATTAACTCGCAAGTCTTGTATTTGCTAACAACAAATACAGGGGAAAGTCTTCTTGCTATCAGATAACTGAAAGAAGAATAACCACAGTAGATGTTGTACTAAATTGCGATTAGGAATTCATCAAGGAAATATATAAAAGATGTTGGAATGTGAAAATACATACGAACACATAACTCAATCTGGACGAAATGTGGAATATTTGGTCTGCACTTGTATTAATTCTCAATGAGGAGAGTTTCCTCAATTACAACCAGCAAGAAGAAACCCTTTGTTCATTCTTTCGAATGTGTATTTATACAAAATCTACAACCATAAGTGGTTGGATTTCTCTTACTCTTAAAAGTATCAGTTACAAAATGAGAAGGTGAGATGCTTCATTTAGTTCTCCTCTGTATTTTTATTATGCTGGCAGAAATGCTTTCCTTTCTTGTTTTCAAGATTAGAAATAGACAATGTAAACAGAATGTATCACTGGTTTCTAGGAGTATCTCCCTTTCCCTACTCAATACATTTGATGCATCTTTCTACAAACTGAGCTACTAACCTGGAGGGTTTTGTTTGGTTATTATCCTCAAAAGTGTATAATTTCTTTTCCAGCTGAGGCAATCTTTCTTCTATTTGTCTATCCTCTGAAATAATAGACTGTAGTTGTATACTTGGTTTTACCAAACATCTATCTATTTGAGCAATGTTAGCTTGTTTTATCTATGAAATTTCAGCTTGGGCTTCTCCCATTATTTCCTTAATGTCAAGGAGATTTTTGACTATATTAATCTTACCCAGTGTTCCAGAACTATCCTCTTTATCAAGGCCTAATAATTTTTTATTTAGCAAACCAAATGTTTCTTCACAAGATTCTTTCGCTTCCTTAGCTATCCTCCTGCGTTCAGCTATGTTTTTCTCCCAAGTCTTTAGTATGATATCGCCTCTAGTTTGCTCCGAAATGGAAAATTTGGAATCCATGGCTATTCCTTCTTCTACTGATGATATAATAGCTTCCTGGAAGGTAGTCTGAGCTACAATAACTTCTCTCTCTTTTAAAGCAATGTTACATAATGCTTGATCTATCATCCAAAAATGATTCTGGATGATTTCTACCTTAGAGAGTAGGTTTTGTTGTGTAATTTCTAGCTTCTTTCGCACTTCCAATGCGTGCACTTGGAACATTGATATATCTACAACCATGCTTTCGATGGAGCTTAATTTGGCTTGTAGTTGTCGTACTATCTCCTCTTGCTGGATGACCTGTCCTTGGCTTACTTGGGAAGACTTGCGCTTTTCCTCAAGGTTAGATTTAAGTTGTTGGATCTCTTGTTGGTCACTGGCTCTAGCCTGTTCGAGATGTTTGTGAGATTCACTTCTGATGTTCTTTTCTATAGCCATTATCTGACTTTGTAATTGGCCTATCAATATATTTCTTTGTCTTAACTTCTTTGCCATATTATCGACTGACCACTGATTTGCAGTAGCAAAGGCGCCTAATGACCCATCCATCTCCTTCGCGAGTTCTGAATCTTCCAAGCCCTGTCCATCAAATATCATCCTTTTCCTTTTGGTTACTACCCCCTCTTTCTACTGCGATTTTCTTCTGACTATGGCCCTCCTTTTCATGCTAAATAAATAATTCAAAGGAGGTATCTCTTCAAGTGGGATCGGGGTAATATTGCTTGCTAATACCACTTCGAGATTAGGAGTTCCAAAACTTGACTGTATAGGGGTTAGTGTTGTAATAGGACTACCTACCTCTATGAATTTCTTTCCTTCTACTGTTTTGGAGGTGTCATTAGAGGTAGCTGGTGACAAAGGAGGTACCATTTGATTATATTTTAAAAGTGTCTCATATTGAACCTTTGTCTGCGGCCCTAGATCCCTTGCCTATGTGGTTTCTACTTCTTGTGTAGACATTTCAGTGTTCTTCGGGAATTCCTTGGTAGTTTGTTTATCAGAGAACTTTGGTTCAAAACCTGGAAGTATGGATACTTGCTTCGGAGGAGTGATTGTCAATTATCCCTGTATTATTTTGGGAAAACTACTTCGTCTGTGCCTTTGGAAAGTGAGGAAACTGGCCTACTGGTTAGGAGGTAGCGTTTGTACTATGTCTTGTACTTCCTCATAGGATCTGAATCCCTTGAACACATCATCGTATGGGGAGTCTTCATGCATATATATTTTCATATTGTATTGAGCTAGGTGATTCTCCACAATTCGATATGGATCATGCCTTTTGAATTCGATGTCCACCAGTTTGACATCTTCTAAAGCTGCAACTTCTACTTTGGAATGACCAAAATTCAGCAAGGAAAACTTTCCAACCCGTAGAGGGAGGGCTGGCCAAAATTTCTTCTGAGCTGATTTTATATCCTTGCCAATGCCTCTTGTTACTATCTGATAAGCCACTTCTCTACATACCAGTCTGTCGGGTAGAAACTTCAGGAGAGTGTGAGGGGGAACTGAACATTCAAAAACCCTAATATATGAGAAATTTTCTTCAACGAACCAATCTGCAACCTTTTTAAGGCTTCCCATAATTTGATCTGAAATCTGAGGGGGTGGATGAACATACAGTGTTTGATGAATGGGAATCACTACATTGTTACAGATTTCATAAAACAAATCTTTGGCTTTTTCCTCCCATATTTTAGAATGATAAACATGGATAGGTTGTGCACTGGTTGGGTTCTAGCTCCAATTCATCAATGGGAATGGAGTCATGAAACAGATGGAATCCATGACATACACAAACATATAAAAAGGGATAGGTTGACCCTTTGAATTTGCCATTTGATATTCAAAACTTTATTTGGCTAGGTTATCGAACAACATCTTAGCCCAATCGAAAGTGAAACCCTTTGTTGCCTCATGTATGATTGATACCCATTCCACCGGGAAATCAGTAGGGCTTTTATTTCTGAATATTCTACATAACATCATGACCAAATAGACTATATACTCATTTAATGATGTAGTGGAATAAACACCATGGGAGTCAGCTCTGAATTTCCTTGGAATCCCCCCCCAGGTTTTAACTATATCTGGGTAGCTACGGTCAAATTGCACACAGTCTTTTTGTTGAAACTCCATTACAAATGCAACACTATAAATATATTTTGGATTAGGGGATAGTTTGTACATTAATTCGAGGTGTTTCGGCCTGAAAGAGCCAACAACGACCTTTTGGTGATTGATGATGCTCCTGGTCTACACATCTGTGTTTTCCAGAAACCAACTTATCATGTCATTATATGGCATGAGCCTCGACTGTGTAGCTATTTTATGAAGCTCAGACTCTGTTATAAGTCTGATTTTGTCGTTTGTTTCAAATCCAAAATCATCCTGACCATTGATAGCTTCACGCTCCAAGATTTTGAAAATTTGCGTCCAGGACCTGATTGAATCTACAACATGTGGTGTGGTATCAGACAGAACATCTATGTTCGGATTCGAACTTTCACTAGCTTCATAACTTTTCTTATACATTTTCCTGGGTGCCATGATACCAAAAACATAATGTGAATACCTGTTACATGGGAGACTGTGTAAACTTTCCTTGAGTAAGACTTACTATTTTTTTGAAAGTACGAAAGAAATTCAAAATATAGAACCTTTATTTACGCTTAGTTCGCATTAACTCAAGCATGTTTTCATGTATGATGAGTTTATTTGTTTTAATGAGGAAAGTACATATGGCGATACACACCTTCACTAGAAATCATTTCCATTGGCCTATAATAAATGTTACCAAGAATCAACTATTCGCGATCGGGAATTTTGGATGAAACAACATCAAAACATCTTGAAACGCAGATGCGTGAAAGATTAATTCACATCATTAATCATGTTTAAGAGCTTAATTAATCGTGTTTAAGAGCTTAATTAATCTCGTTTAAGAGCTTAATGTTTTTGTAACTTCAGGTTTCAGGGTTTTTTGTATGTATTGAACTGTAAACCCCCAATTCCTGAAACGCGATATGATTAATTATTCTTGATTTAGTTTAGTTTAATCAATTGAGACTTAATTTTTTGACATTTTATTGTTTTAGGATATTTCAAGTGGACTCTTTGTTATATCTCTGAAAGGTCGTTACCTGTAACGACGTGTCAAATATGAGTCATTTTAAAGGGTGCCACGTTTTAATTTGACTCATGCGAATTCTTGGATGGAACACTCAGAAAGTGATGCTTGTCTACTAGGAGGGAACTCACCATTAAAATGTACAGTCATACTCAGATTCTTTTAAAGTTTTAAAAACATTTAAAACAAACGCCTTTTGGGTTTCAGGATTTTGAATGTTAATACATAACGTAAAGTCTGAAGCACGAAACTCTGAAACAATTTTCGACGATTTGACTCGTTAATTGTTTGGCGACTTCATAAATCCGAAATATTTTAGATCGCCCGATCCTATGAAGAACTTCATCAATGGTGAGACATAAGTTCTTTTGGCTCTTATTTAAATGAAACTAAAAATTATTAAAATCTAAATATTAAAAAAACCTGTGTTCCAATACCCATCAAAATAAAAGTAAAAGGATTAAAATGGTTTGAGTAGGTGGATCAGTGAGGCTGCAGGAAGAGGAAAATATAATAGAAGTAACTGCATATTAGTTTGGGACCATTGGGCTATGGAGTCATAAGTATCATGAATAAGGAAAGCATTTAAACCGCCTATCACACAAAAGGATTTAGGTGGTGATGAGAAGAAAGTAGACAAAAAATATATGAGTGATGAACCATGAAAAATGGGCAGGATGACAACAAATCCTCTACCACCTCAAGAGTCCATAGATCAGAGAGATGCTACATCCAGACAAGAAGAAAACATAAAATGTATGTTGAACCATGAAAGATGGGAAAGATAGCAACATATCCTCCATTGCCTCATGGATCCTTAAATAAGAGAGATTACATCTAGACAAGAAGGAAAATAGAAAGGTTCTGAGTAATGAACGATGAACATGGGAAAGATAACAACAAATGCTCCACCACCTTAGGAATCCATGAATCACAGTGACTACATTCAGACAATAAATAAAACTAGAAATATCTTGTGAAGCATGAAAGATGGGCATGATAGCAATAGATCTTCAATCACCTCAGGGATCCATAAATCAGAGATATTACATTCAGACAAGAAGGAAAACAAAAATAGTGTGTAAACTAAGAAGACGGTATGATAAAAATGATTCAAAGGAATATTCAATAACATATATTTACAATCCAAGCCCTCGGGCATACGAACTAAAAAATAACAAAGCCCTGTTCCTAAAACTCTCTTGGCTCTCCAGCCTCTGAAGAACACCCCCCTTTACAGAATCTAAACTGATCTATTTATAATAAGAATAGTCCACAACTGCTAGGAGTATGACCTCCCTATCTCGTTCAATGCTTTTTTCTGTGCATTCTTCTATCAGACTGTGTGTGTATCCTCCTGTTATATGCAAACCTAGCTCAGCATGGGCCTACAGGAAAAATCATCCATTGTGGTACCTCGGGTTGACAGTCTTCTGTCTCCTCTGCCAGACCCTCCATGCCTTTTATTTATGGAGTGAGTCGAGGTTTCAACCACCACTCCTTTCTTTTATTAACTGAACCCTTGATATTGGGATGAGGCTTAATTCCTAGGGGACTACCACATGCTGCTCTTGGATTTGTCGTTATATAAGAACGTGATTACAGGGCTGTCAAAGGCGGTTTGGATCCACATCACTTTTGATCCCGCAATTCACCACCTTCTGCCATGTAGCTCTTTCTCTATACCATCGTTTCAATTGTGGGACCGCTCAAGAATTTAATCGTTCGAGCATGTTGCGTTTCCGCAATGAAATGTGGCCATTGATCTGGTTGTGCTATGCGATCTGGGCACACCTTCTAAATTTAGCACCACCACTAAAGCTTATCTTCCCGCCAACTATATGATCCATTAAAACTGCGCATGGAGATGGCACTAATCTTGGTGCTTGAATAAGAACACTTCCCAGAGGATGATCTAACGTGGTGGCTTGACGTCACTATGTTGATGTGTTTTGAAAAGAGAGGTGACACATGTCACTTGGAAACAAGCAGATGATATTCCCAAAGGTGCCTGGACTAAGTTCCATGTGTCATCTCCAGATGGATGCCAGGTGTCATTACTGTTGAGAGTACCATATGTATAAACTAATGATTTCCACGTACTTTGGCACTTTAGGGCTCAGGGGTGATCTGCATGTAGAGTTGGAGCTCCGAAGTGAATGACAACCATCGAATTGGATGGACATGCGGAAGCTGTCGGTGGAGTTCAGGAGAAAATACTCTGGATGAAAGAAAGAGGGGAGGAGCTAAAACTCCCGAAGCCCAGACTCCTGAAGTAAATATTGATCGTCCGCTCCATAGGATGCATGGCACCTGATATGGAACTCCGGGGGAAAGTACTCCAGAGGAAAATGAGAGTGGAAGCCTTGAAGCTCCTGAAGCCCAAAGTCCTGAAGTGAATAATGACCGTCTGATCTGGAGGGACATGTGACACTTGATCTACAATTCTGGGAGAAACTACTCTGGAGGAAAATGAGAGGGGAAGCCCCAAAACTCCTAAAGCCCAAAGTCCCGAAGTGAATAGTAATCATCTGATATGGAGGGACACACGATGCTTGATCTGCAATTCTGGGAGAAAGTACTCCGAAGGAAAATGAGAGGGGAAGCCCCAAAGTCCTGAAGCAAACTACCACCATTAGATTTGGATGGGCACGCAACAACGATCAGTGGACTTTGGGAGAAAACACTCTAGACGAAATCGGGAGTGGAGATGTTGAAACTCCCGAAGCCCAGATTCTCGAAGTAAATCATGACCGTTCAATGGAGAAGGACGTGTGGCACTTTATCTTTAACTCTGAGAGAAAACACTCTAGATGAAATTGGGAGTGGAGATGTTGAAACTATCGAAGCCTAGATTCCCAAAATAAATCATGACCGTCTGATGGAGAAGGATGCGTGGCAATCGATCTTTAACTCTGGGGATTATATGGCACATGATGAATACACACGAGTTTCTGATTTGCACTGCTTCTAGGATCTCCACTGCTAAAAATTAAACCCGACCACTGCTTGTATTTTAAGCCCGAAATGAGCTGGTTTGAATGCTACGTTTGGACGCTTTTGTGTAGACCATAGACTTGGTCGTCCTGTGACATTTTGACAGCTATATGTGATAACATTTGGCTCCACAGGGGATGGCATACTCCCTACAAGCTACCAAGAACGTGCAGTTCCAGTGCCTTAGCCTTTGGGTTGTGGAGTCGAGCTCAAAAACATCATGTTGAGGACCATATGATGATATATACACTATCTACTTAAAAATAAATCAAACACACATGCTCCATAAGGAGCTTATTTATGTACAAACCTGCACTAACTAATTTTTATAATGTTTCAGATGAAAGAAAACTTCCACGAGAGCCATTCAAGTAACCTCCTAACTGAAAACTTATTTACTTTGTCACTGATCAGCAAGGTATAATGAAACTGTGACAGTGAATCTATAACATACTTCAGATCTCCTCCTAATGTTGAAGGTAAGATAAAACTTGGAGGCTTCAATACATTGAGGATATGCAACTCCATGTATTCCCCTACAGGGTCATAAAATAGGTGATAAACTCTACTAGGTTGGTAACAGAAAGCCAGCTCTATTTTAAAACTACTCACATTTGGTTGAATGTTTTTGGCAAGCACAAGTGAGTGAAAGGTTGATGTAGGTTGTTGATCCACTTCTCCTTTGTCTTCTCTGGTAACATTATCTAGCTGATGACAAGAAATAGCCTCATGTATATTGATGGATGGTTCTTTCTCTTTAACATGTTGCTCTTGGTAGAAGCTTTCATTGTCATCAGAAGGTTGGCTGCTAATGCTTTTATCTTCTAAGACAAAAAACACCTCAGCATCTTCATCACTGTCTCCATAATGATCAAATGAGGGGGAAGCCTCGAATGGCATACCAAGAGGTATCTTCTTCCCAACATGAGAAAATTGTTATCCATTACTAAACACAGGCTTCCTTTCAAGATCCAATCCAGGAAGCAATATCTCATCATCATCATATGAGTCAAAAGAAGGCTGCTCATATCTATTCTTTTTAGAGACAGGGCTATAAAGAATATCATCCTCCAGAACAGACTCAATTTTTGCACTTTCCTTATTGAGACAACAAACACAGTTTTCATTAGATGTAGATGAACAGGAAAGAGAAAAAATCGATTCCTCATCCAAGGCATATTCTTCATCCTCATAGCCTTCATAAGAATCAACTAAATCCTGAACACAGTATTTATACTCCTCACAACAGCTATGACAAATTAAGTCAGAGGATTAAAACTTTTGATAATGCATATTGAAAACTGCACGAAACTATTCCAGGGAGGAGATGCTAGAAGGGGGCAAGGATCGATACCACTCACAAGCATCTCCCTCTAATGAGTACATGAACATATTCATTAATACATCCTCATGATGTATTCCCCACTGATGCATGAGTTCATGAAACTCAAGCAGATGCTCTGCAGGGTTGTCATCTCTGCGTTCTTTAAATTTGGGCAAAAAATCACCCCACTCATCCATAGTAGGAACAACATTTGGAAAATAAGGAACATAAGAGAAATTAAAAGGAGAAAACCTCCGAGCTAAGATGGCTTCCATATGAAAATATGACTCCTTAAACTTGTGGATTCGCCACCAGATTCTTTAATCATTGAGTCGCTAGGTGAGTGATAAGCAGTCAAAATAATGTGTCCAGTTTCAGTTCACCATCTAAAACTGGATCTATTTGTTATCTTTCTCCCAGGGAAGATATCTTCACTTCCATCCCCGGCAATGGTGCCATTAATGTTAGCACTGAGATTCAACCTCAGACTGCAAGAAGATAAGCCCAATACCCATCAAAATAAAAGCAAAAGGATTAAAATGGTTTGAGTAGGTGGATCAATGAGGCTACATGGAGAGGAAAAGATAACGGAAGTAACTACAGATCAGCTTGGGACCATTGGTCTATGGAGTCATAAGTATCATGAATAAGGAAGGCATTTAAACTACCTATCGAACAAAAGGATTTAGGTGGTGATGAGAAGAAATAAGACAAAAAATATCTGAGTGATGAACCATGAAAAATGGGCAAGATGACAGTAGATCCTCTACTGCCTCAAGAATCCATAGATCAAAGAGATGCTACATTCAGACAAGATGAAAACAAAAAATGTCTGTTGAACCATGAAAGATGGGCAAGATAGCAACAGATCCTCCATCACCTCAAGGATCCATAAATCAGAGAGATTACATCTAGACAAGAAGGAAAATAGAAAGGGTCTGAGTGATGAACGATGAACATGGGAAAGATAACAATAGATCCTCCACCACCTCAGGAATCCATGAATTAAAACTACTACATTCAGACAATAAGAAAAATTGGAAATATCTGGCGAACCATGAAATATGGGCATGATAGAAATAGATCCTCCATTGCCTCTATGATCCATAAATCAAAGAGATTACATTCAGACAAGAAGGAAAACAGAAATAATGTGTAAAATAAGAAGACGGTTCGATAAAAATGATTCAAATAAATCTTCAATAACATATATTTACAATCCAAACCTATAAATGTGTTGAACCTGCACAGAATAGATCTAGCTAAACAATAATACACACATTTGCAGAGAGAATTGAAAAGGAAGAAGAAGGAGAGAAAGAATGGAAAGAATTCTCATTAACCGTTTTGAATAATGAATAATTTACACACGATATACTCTGTATAACTCAATGAGTTCGAATTGAGGTGAACCAAGTCGCCATAGTGATGATGTAGAGTGATTTGGACACACACCAATAGTTACGGGAGTGAACTTCCACCTATTCTAGTCTCTAAGGTAGTTACGAGAGTGAACTGCCACCTAGTTGAGTTAACTAGTCAACTAGTCTTCAGTTAACTGACTGAACAGAAAGTAGTGAGGAGTTAACTCAAGGAATCAAGGCTAATGAGCCACTTTGGTGATGATACCAAGGCAAGGTCGAATTATCATGGTGATGATCCCAATGTTGCATGGTGATGATCCCAATGCAACATCTAAACTCAACTCAACTAGTCAAACTGAAGTGTGAACTGAAAGAGAATATTCTCTCCTAAAATATAGGAGACTGGATAATGACTAATTATGACTAATAAACAAATAAAAACATTAGGAAAAAGAAATCCTAGGTGTGTGTGAAGTAACTCCAACACCCCCTAAACATCATGGTGAAATAAAGATTGG
>JASDQU010735940.1:155501-178699 GCA_032191745.1 Picea mariana | reverse complement strand
ATAAGCATGTGATTGCAGGGCCATCAAAGGTAGTTTGGATCCACACCTCTTTTGAGCCTGCAATTCACCACCTTCCACCACGTATCTCTTTCTCTATACCATGGTTTCAATTACGAGACCACTCAAGAACTTTATCGTTTGATCATGTTGTGTCCCTACAATGAAACATGGTCGTTGATCTAGTCGCGCTCTGTGTTCTAGGCACACCTGCTAAATTTAGCTCCACCACTAAATCTTATCTGACCGCCAATTTTAGGATCCATTAAAACTGCACATGGATATGGCGCTAATATTAGCACTTGAATAAGAACACTTCCTAGAGGATGATCTGACATGGTGGCCTGATGTCACTATGTTGTCATGTCATGAAAAGAGAGGTGACATGTGTCACTTGGAAACAAGCGGATGATATGCCCAAAGGTGCCTAGAATAAGTGCCATGTGTCATCGCCAAATGGATACTAGTTTTCATGACTGATGAGAGTGTCATATGTCTGAAATGATGACTGCCACGTACTTTGGAACTTTTGGGCTCAGGGGCGGTCTGCATGTAGAGTTGGAGCTGTGAAGTGAACGAAGACCATCGATTTGGATGTACACATGGCAACGATCGGTGGACTTTGGGAGAAAATACTCTGGATGAAAGTGAGAGGGGAGGAGCTAAAAATCCCGAAGCTTGGATTCCTCAAGTAAATATTGACCGTCCGCTCCAAAGGATGCGTGGCACCTGATATGAAACTCTGGGGGAAAGTACTTCAGAGGAAAATGAGAGGGGAAGTCTCGAAACTCCCGAAGCCCAAAGTGAATAATGATCGTCTAATATGGAGGGACACGCGACGTTTGATCTGCAATTCTGGGATAAATCAATCCAGAGGAAAATGAGAGGGGAAGTCACGAAACTCCCGAATTCTGAAGTCACGAAGTGAATAATGACCTTCCAATCTGGAGGGACACACGACGCTTGATCTGCAATTCCGTGAGAAAGTACTCCTAAGGAAAATGAGAGGGGAAGTCCCAAAGAAAACTACCACCGTTAGATTTGGATGGACATGCGGCAACGATTGGTGGACTTCAGGAGAAAACACTCCAAATGAAATCAGGAGTGAAGATGCTGAAACTACGGAAGCCGAGATTCCTGAAGTAAATCATGACCATCCGATGGAGAAGGACGTGTGGCACTTGATATCTAACTCCGGGAGAAAACACTCTGGATGAAATCAAGAGTGGAGATGTTGAAACTCCCAAAGCCCATATTCTTGAAGTAAATCATTACTGTCCGATGGAGAAGGACGCATGGTGCTCGCTATTTAACTCTGGGAATTCTTTTTGGCACTAGACCGTGCACAACTTTCACATGTTGAATACATGCAAGCCGTTGATCTGAACTTCTCCTGGGATCTCTTTCGCTGAAAAATGAACCTGACCATTGCTTTTATTTTAAGCCCAAAATGAGTTTCTTTGAATGTTGTGTTTGGATGCTTTTGTGTAAACCACAAACTTGGTCGTCCTGCGACCTTTTAATAGCTATATGTGATAACACAATGGACCATTTTTTAATGCTATATAAAGGCCTACCAAGCCTTCTCATGATATCAAGTTACTCATTTTTTCTTATCTCATATTTTCTATTGTTCATTGTGAGATTAATTAGATCTAAGTGATTTACTATTAATTAGTTTTAGAGGCGAGACTCCTCTTTGAGCCTCACCTCCCAAGTACTTCATTTACATTTTTTTTTTCCATGCTTCTTTTCATACAATATTGGCATATCTAAGCTCCTCTCTCGGCATTCAAGCCATCTAGATCTCATCCCCCGAGATCCGGATCAGTATTAGCATTTGCAATATTAGCATTGACATAAGTGATGAAAATAATTATGTCTTTAAGGTTGTGATATTCATATTTAAATAATTAATTTACACTTGTCCATGGATGTGTTCTAATAGGTGCTAACATACAAAGAAGAGCCAACTAAACAATTGATCAACATTGGGTTAAGTGAGGGTTGTCAGTATATGTTGAGGTATCAAGGTTTAATTGAAAATTTTGTAAACACCTATGTTGTTTAACTTTCCTTTTTTTGTAATTAATGGAACAATAATAAATATTTATATTAATTATATTGACTATGCTTTGTCATGACGTATTAAACATACAATAAACAAAGTATGGAGAGGAGCCAACATAAGATATTTTGACACACAACATGAAGCATAGCTTCGAAAGCATGTTTATTATTTATGAATCACTCATTTCTATGGTATCATTTTTTATTTATGCAATCATGTATATTCTACTATATAAATGTATATTTACTTATTACACTTTATTTCTATGTTTGTAGATGGAACATGAAGAGGTGAAATGTCAAAAGTAAGTTAAGAAAGAAAACATTTCTTTAAATAACCAAAGTACAATATCACTTAAAATTGATAAAGAAATGAGGGATCCACATAGCTCTAGTGATGACAACAATTCAAGTGATGAATGCCAATCAATATAATTGAATGTTAGTGCAAGCTATATGTTTTGGAATATCTATCGATAAAAATCAAAGATTTTTCTTAATGTAGTGAACATAATGTTCCAATTGTTGATATGTTACCAATAAGTGTAATAATTACATATTGGTTCCATTTTGATTATTGTGGACTTTTGCGTTGTCCCATTTTGTATGACCATGGATCTCTTATTCATATATAATAAAAATGGGTTTCTTATTTTATTGCATTGTCAAATGTTGTAAAATGTTGTGTTGCTAATTAATTAATATGTGGATTATTTATGTTGTTACAAATACTAGAGGTGTAATCAATTGGATAACGCATTAATCCAATCATTATATCAAAATGCAATAACATAAATATAAAAAACAATATTATTATAAAAAATATTTGATTTTGGAGATGATTAATTGAAAATTTGTAAAAAAAAAATAATTAATTAAAATATATACATATTGGTACACTATATTCTTTTGAACTCACAAAATGGTGTGTACCATAATATAGAAATCGGTGCTTTTTAATGGATTATACATATTGGTGCATATTATGTATATTGAAACACTATTGCATATTAAATATATTGAAGCATTAATGCATATGGCATGTGATAGTATCTATCATTTTATAATTTTACGGTGCACATGTGAAATACACATCAGTTCTCTATATATAATAAAAACACCGGTGCTTCAAATAACAAAAATGCATCAAATATTTAAATATACTAAAAACACTAGTGCTTTAAATGTAATAAAAGAATTGGTGCTTTGGAACAAAGAATGACGTCGACATCTCACCTCGAATACTTAAAATTTCAGTGCATTTTGTTGCATAGGGTAATAAAGGCACCGACATGTACAAATTATACAAGTGTCATGAAAGACATAAACTAAAAGTGCACCGATGCGTTAATAAACTTAGAAAACCCCAGTGTTTCATACGTAAACAATGCATGACCGATGCGTAAAAATTATAAGAGTATCAGTGTTGCATACAACAAAATGGGAACATGGGGCATAATAACTATAAACACATCGATGCCTTTTCATTTTATGTATGCCCCAAGGATTTTTATTTAAGAGCACAACAATACCTTTTCGTTCTATGTACACACCAGGGCATTTTATGCAATGGCACATCGGTTCCTTTTAGTTTTTTGTATGTACCGAGGCATTTTGTGTAAAAAAGCACCAGTGCATTTTATTTTTATGTACGCATTGGGGAATTTTATGTGAGGGCGTACCGGTGAATTTTGAAAAATAAAATCACCCGAAATAAAATAAAAAAATTCTTCGCTACAACCTCCACCTCCCCAATTTGTTTTAGTTATATGGAACATTCGTTAAAACCTCCGCTAAAACCTTCACAACCAATAGATGAGGTTGTAGTGTAGTTTTTTTTTTTTTCCAAATTTCGTAACTCTAAAAACCTCCACTAGAAGGTATTCTCCTTGTAGTGTCTACTGAAGGAAATTGTAAGTCGTAATTTCCTTAAGTGAAAAAGTAAATCAAGATACATGGAAATGGATAGTAGTGAAGTAGTTCAAGGAGGCGAAGCTAGAAACCCTATAGGATAAATCACTTATGTGGTGGAAAGATGGTGATGATAGTTGGAACGAAGTCATTGTGAATGCAAAGGAAACTATAACATACCCAGCCACCCACAGGATGGCCATGCTACTTCAAAACTTACTTCTGAACTGATTTTGAATTTTGATAAATTTTTAATTAAAAAAGAGGCATGAAAGATTCACATGCAGAGATCAAGATTCATGCTACAACATAAAAGAAATGAATATAATTCCATAGACAACAATAACTAGCAAACATGCATATTATAAACATGAATATAAGAGATAATCATTAATACACTGTGGAAATAAATATACAAGTAAATGGAACCATGACATAGAGAACTTATCTTTAATGAAATGAATCACCAATTAAATGCATACCAAGGACATTCCACCCAGTCATAGACATTGTTGTTCCAAGTATCAACAACAATGTCACACTTGAGCCATGACTTATATGAATCCACAAGGATGGTTCTAGGGTGTCACTCAGCTTCCCAAACCAGTCAACACTCAATCTCTCACAGGCTTCTCAACACACAAAAATCCAAAGTACATTAGCTCTCTTCTCTCCAGACTGCACAACCCAAGAGAATGAACCATTTTATCTGCTATGCAGTCCCTCGGGTTATCCACCTCCTTCCAGGACTCTAGTGAATCTGGTCAAGAATCTCCATGTTGGGACTCTCAAGATTCACAACCATGAGAAAAACTTAACACATGTCAATGCATCTCAGACATGCAGGCATTAATTCATAGTTGGAATACACCAACAATTACTACATCCAACCAAAAATGGCTTATCTACAACAATTTGTTTTTCTTTT
Organism: Picea mariana; assembly: GCA_032191745.1. NCBI lineage: Eukaryota > Viridiplantae > Streptophyta > Pinopsida > Pinales > Pinaceae > Picea > Picea mariana. Next base: position 173,793 of record JASDQU010735940.1, on the reverse strand, counting down.
CCAAGCCAAGATCAAAATGAATGAGGAATGAGGAATGATGAAAGGGTGAAAGAGTGAATGGAGAGAGAGAACATAATGAAGAGTGTGAACCCAAAAAGCAACCCAAAGATGGGTTTATATAATTACTTGGAATCAAGAACCACATGCCCTTCCCTAAGAAGCTCATGTAACCACTTCTCTGAATTAAAACAATTATGGGTAAATAAAATATAATAAAAAGGCTTAGCCCCATAATCCCCCTCTCTCATGGAATCATATCCCCTTATAACTCTTGACCTTGTCCGTCTAGTAGCCAACAATGTATTTTATTATTAATGATGATAAAAAAAAATTACATTTCCTAGGCTCACTGGCCTCTTTTAATTGTTTGGGCTTTCTGGAATTTCATCAAATAAACAAATACATTATTTAATATGGGGTCTCAAAACCGGGGTACTACATTCCCCTCCCACTTATTTTGGCACTGTCCTCAGTGCATATACAAAACAAAAAATACAAATTTCAAAATTATTCAAAACGTTGTGGGTACTCTGCATGCATGACATCTTCATGTTCCTAAGTAGCATCTTGAGGACCATAGTAGGTCCACTAAACTTTTACCATCTCTATAACTTGATTTCATAACATGTTGGATTTTTTTTCCAACATGTGCACTGGTGGACCTAAAAGTCTCCTTCTAACTCTACCTAAATTAAATACCAATCAATAATGTGGTTAGGATCATGTACATACTTTTTCAGCAAAGAGACATGAAATACATTATGCACATTCATGGAACCAAGCAATGCAAGCATGTATGCAACTGGCCCTATTCTATCCAATATCTCAAATGGACCATAGAATCTAGCTGCTAGCTTTATATAGCTACCCAACTTCAATGAGCTCTTCTTGGGATTCACTTTCAAAAGAACATGCCCCCCCACATTTAATTTTCTAGCTGGCATGTTCTTATCTGCATAGCTTTTTTATATATATTGAGCTACCTTTAAATTCTACTTAATTATAACCATCTGGTCTTCCATATCTTTGAGAAATTATGGCCTAAGTACCACTATGTCTGTTGGGTCGTACCAACTCACTGGAGTATTGCATTTCCTACCATACAAAGCTTCAAATGGGATCATTTTCAATGAAGCTTGATACCCATTATTATAGGAAAAATCAACCAAGTGCAAGTAATCTTCCCACTTAGATGTCTTATCCATCACATACATTCTCAACATGTCTTCGATTACTTGGTTGAATCTCTTTTTTTTCCCATCTGACTATGGATAGTATGTTGTGCTAAAGTTCAGATTTGTACCAAATCCTTTAAACAATCCCCTCCAGAAATTTGAAGTAAACTATTGCCTTAGGTATTCCATGTAACTTAGCAATCTCCCTCATGTAAATTTATGCAATATTAGTTGTTGTATGAGTCATTTTTACTAGAACAAAATGAACAACCTTTGTTAATTTATCAACTAATACCATGATTGAATCATGTTGCCTTGTTTTCCTAGGCAATTTAGTTATAAAATCAATGGTTACCACTTCCCATTTCTTCTCTGGAATTGGTAATGGTTGTAGAAAACCTATTGTGTGTCTATGCTCAGCCTTCATTCTCTGACATTCCATGCATATGGAAATGCAATCAACAACATATTTTTTCATTCCTCGCCAAAAGAATTTGCTTCTTACTACTGCAATTATTTTCTAATAATTGGGATGTTCGACATACAAGACATTATGCATTTAATACCAAATTCCTAAGTTCTCTGGAACTAGGAACATAAATTATATTTTTATGCATAAGTAATCCATCTTCCTTCATCTCATATTTTTTTATTTGTTGTTGTACATTTTCTTGTTGTAAGATTTATTTTACTTGTAGGTAATGTTGATATGTAACAATAACATGTAAAATTATGCTCTTAGAATCTGACCGATGCATCCTAATGGTTGTAGCATGCATGAGATGTACTCTTCTACTAAGTGCATCAACAATTTTTTTTTCTTTTCCTTTGATATGCTTGATGTCAAAATCGTATTCACTTAAAAGTTCCAACCATATCGTTTGTCTGACATTGAAAGTTGGTTGTTCAAAAAGATATTTCAAACCACTATGATCTGTTCTTAATTCAAAACTATTTCCCATTAGATAATGCCTCCACATCTTCAATGCGTGAACAATGGTGGAAAACTCCAAATCATGTGTGGCATAGTTCCTCTCATGTTATTTAATATTTATGGACACATAACCAATGAAATGTCCATTTTGAGTGAGGACTCCACCAAGTCCTTCCTTGCATGCATTTGTACATACCACAAAAATTTCATTTGGGTCAACAATCTTTAAAATAGGTGCACTAGTAAGTAATTCTTTCAACAAAATAAAGTTCTCTTCACACTCAGTTGTCCATTCAAATTTAATTCTCTTCTTTTTCAAAGAAGTGATAGGATGAGTAATCTTAGAGAACCATGTTATAAACACTTCATAGTCACCAGCTAATCCCATAAAAGATTTGACTTATGAAACATTTATGGGTGTTGTCCAACCTCTAATGATTTCAATCTTCTCTGGATCCACTACTATACCTTGCTTTGAAATAATGTGTCCCAAGTAATGGATCTGTTCTTGGTAAAACAAACACTTACTAAGATTGGCATACAATAGATGTTCCCTTGACATTTGCAACAACAACTTCAAGTGATATGCATGCTCTTCTTCTAAATTAGAATAGATAAGTATGTAATTGAAGAATACTATGCCAAACTTATCCAAATAATTTTTGAGTATGCCATTCATTAAGCACAAAAATATAGTTGGTGCATTGGTCAGCCCAAATGAAACCACTACAAATTCATAATTCTCATACCTGGTTATAAAGCATATCTTATTGATGTCTTATTCCTTGATTCTTACCTGGTGGTATCTTGATCTTAAGTCTATATTTGAAAATATCTTTCTCCCTCTTCGCTAATAAAAAAGGCCATCAATTATGGATAGAGGGTATTTTTTCTTCACAGTGGATTTATTCAACTTCCTAAAGTCAATACACAGCCGCAGTGTTCCATCCTTCTTTTTGAAAAAGAGTATTAGTGCTCCCCAAGGTTAAACACTTGGACATATGTACCCTTTCTTCAACAATTATTCGAGCTACATTTGTAATTCCTTTAATTCTGGTGTACTCATTATGTAAGGTGTTTTTGATACTGGAGCATCTCCTGGTACTAAATCGATAGATAAATTTGTCTCCCTCTTTGGTGGAAACCCTAACATTTCTTGGAATACATCTTCAAACTCTTGTATTACCGAAAAATATTCAAGGCTTGGTCCTTTTGTATTTTTTTTCTTCTCCACATGGGATGCATACAATTGAAATACTTTCTTGAAACATATCTTAAGATGTAAGGCTGAAATCTCCCTTATAGAAATGGGTCTTGGAACTCCTTTCATAGTTCTTTGTTTTCCTTCTACATCAACACATGTAAATCTCTTGTTATGATAATCTAGGACAACATGATGCTTGTAAAAGCCAATCCATTCCAATTAGAATATAATAATATCTTAATGGGATAATATTTATATCATCATTAGTCTTCACTTCGTTAAGGCTTATGGAACAACCTTTGGCCATCTCATTGATCCTTCTTTCAGTTCCAGTGGCTAGTTGAACCAAACTTGATTTTTCAAGCTTATTTTTCTCCAAATGTAATCTATCCACTATTTTAGGATCAATCTAACAATGGATTTCTCTTGAATCAATTAAGATAACAACTAGTTGATTAATGATCATACCTTCCACCTCGATCATATTGGATTGGTACTCTTCTTGTTGATCTACTAAGGCTGCATATATTATGCCCATGTATTCTACTATTGTAGCTTCTTGGATGTTGTGCATGGTATTCACTTTGTCTTTTATGTGAGGTAAATATTTGTATAGGTGATCTTCTTTGCATCTCCAACATTGGATTAGTGGTCTCCCCCTTTTTCCCAAGGAGTCTTCTCTCTTGGATTCATCCTTAGCAAGTTGGTCTTGCTTATTTTTATTTGGGATAATTATGTTGAAAGGAGGTTTCAATCCTTTATTTCTTTGATCAGACTTCTCTTTCTTCTTATCCTTCAAATATTTCTACAAATACTCTCTACTCTTTCCTTGCTCATATAGGTACTTTTCCTTCATGATGGTCTCATTCAATGCCTTGAGCTCATCATATTGAATCTTTTCTTTATAAAATGAAGGAAATCCACTCAAAAACCTCTTTATTTTCACCTTCTCATCCTTTATAAACAACAAATACTTTAGCAATCCCAAGAACTTCTTTTGATACTCTTCCATGGTCATGCTTCCTAGACTAAGTTCAAATAATTCCTACATTTTCTTGTCATAGAAGTGCTCTGGAAGGTACTCCTTATGAAACATTTTCTTGAATTTCTTCCAAGTTATCCTGATCTCATTTATGTTCTCAACTTGCTTAAGTTTATCCCACCACATATCAACTTTTCCATGTAGATGGTAAGTGGAAATTATGGCTTCTAGGTTTGATGAGTAGTTATGCAATTGAAAACAACTCCTGAGTCCAAGTAACCATGCTTTAACATCATCTTCCATTTTTTTTTCACCATCAAAGGATGGTGGCTTAAGCTTCCTCAACTCTCCTTGCAAACTATCAAACTTGTGTCTTCTTCTTTGGTGCCTAATAGGAGACACCTCTGGACAACTTATGGAATCTTCGAATGCATAAAATTCCCCTGTTGAGTAAGGAGGTGATCCATGTCTATGATTTTTGCTAGCACTTATTGAACAACCATCTCTTCTATAGTTATCTCTTCTTTCATGATATCTTCCCTCTTCCTCCTGTCTTGAGTTTGATCCATTCTTTGCTTTCCTCTGCAACATATTTAGGATTTGCATCACTTGAGCATTTATCTAATTGTATTCTATTATCAGACTCTCCTTATCTTTTTGGTATCTCTACACTTCTATTCTCAGGATTCTCATAGTCTCTTTTAATGTTTCTTTCTCCCCTGTGCCTTTCTGTCCATTTGATTCTATCTCTACATTACCAACACTGATATTTTGTCCTTTGAATTATTTATCATGACTGAAAGCTCCTTCTCCTTCCTCCGTTTCTTGAATATTCATAATTATCCTAAACTTATATGTTTATACCCCCTAATTCTGCAAAATGTGCACGCAACTGTTTTTGTTAGAAATATCTATATCATAAAAAATTGTCAATTAATGCTACAGGTCCTTTTTTGATGAAATTATGAATATTTACATCACAATTATCCAAATTTGAATAATTACATGTTATTCTCCTCTGAATCATATCTCCAACGAACATACTCATGCCCCGCTCCGATCTCTGAGATGAAAAGTTATGGCTTCCTGAAAATGCCAGTTTCACCCCATTTGTGCATTTTCTCCAAGTCTAGTGTAATTTTATGGAAATGACAACTTCAGTCAACTACAGAAGAAAATATGTCAAGAAATAGAGAAACTTTTATATGATGCATAGATAATAATAATGACAAGGAATTCATAACAACTCTTATATTTGCAATCTGATGCTCTAGTCAAAAAAATGCAACAATATGGAAATGACAAATTTTCTCTTTTTACTCATTTTTTTCTAGAAATGGCATATCTCTCTCATTCATTCAGTTGTAAAGGAAAGAAAAGAATGCATCAAACTGGATATCTCTCAATATGTGCACTTCTGAAATATTTTCACTAAACCAAATTTATTTGTCTTGATGAGTGTATAAAATGTCGAGTAAATAAAACTTTTCAGTTTTGTGATCTGCAGTCACTTTTCCTCCAAAAATCTCAAAAATCCCAAAAACGTGGCCCACAATAGTGGATTTTGTCCTATTTCAGCATCCCCATTCCAATCCCTTCACTATTTATTCATTTCCTTCATGATTTATTTCAGTTTCTTCTTTCTGGACACTCGCCATAAATTCCAGCTTAATTTAGACCTCTGCTAATGATTTGGACCCAGATCTTTGAAAACCACTATTTCACAATTCCTGACAAATATGAATAGAAATGGGAAAGGGAAGTCTCTGAAACTTTTGTAGAGCTCGTATACGTAGACAAAACCCATAAGCTTCCTCCAAATATGACTTAATCTTTTCTAGTTATGGCCAAAATAAGAAAAATGGCTCCAGACTGGAACAATTTTGCTTATGTGGCAGTCTGCACCGTTGATCTCAAAATCAAGATTAATCCTAATTGTCTATCTCCTTGTCCTATAAATCCACTAAGATTGATGGCTCAGATTCACTCGAAGCCTTTCATCGTAGTTAGATTTCTTCTCCGTCAGAGTCATATTCCACTCCGACATGTATACTCTTATCTTCATACTCAGATGGATCTGACGACCCTCAGAGTTGAAGATCAATGACTCTGATTAATTTGGAGTCTTTAATTACAAGGCATTTAACCCCCTCTCCTTCTTCTTTTCACACTAGGTATTTAGGTGGGACCCACAGAGATCTATGACTGAGATTGCATCTCACCCGCTTGTCGACCTACGACTAAGATCTGTCCTCGGAGTCCCTTGTCGTCGAAATCAATTATCACATCATCTCTCTAGGCCTTTGACAACCCTTCTCTGATGAAGGACTAAGATTACTTCTTGGTTATTTGTCAATCTACGATCCAGATCGCTTCTCGAAGTCTCCCCATCAAAGTACCTCCACCTCGGGCATCTGAGGATACTCCGACCATCGGACTCCAACGACCCCTCTGCATCCAACGATCCATATTGATCCTATATACACCCTAATATATCAACGATCCTCAATGATTCAAAGATTATCCCACCAGAGTCCCATTGCAACCTAGTTCCAGAATACTTCGATGACCCTCCTCCAACGAATGACTGAGATTACTTCTCATCTATTCTTCGATCTACGATCCAAATCACTTCTCGGAGTCTCCCCATCGGAGCTCCTCCAACTCGATCATCTGAGGCTACTCCAACCATCAAACTCCAACAACCCCTCTACATCCAACAATCCAGATCGCTCTTGTCTACACCCTGATGATCAATCATCCTCGTTGCTTCGGAGCTTCTCCCATCGGAGTCCCATTGCAACCTAGTTCTATAATACTTCGATGACCCTCCTCTGACGAACAACCAAGATGATATCGCCACACTGAATCAATCGTCCAAATTGTTTTGACCCCAAAACATGGGTTTTTCTCCAAGTTAATAGTTTGATCTCTTGATATTTGGTATGGTGGATGCCACAACATAAAATTTTATGCTTGGTGTAGGATTTTGTAGATATCTATTCATTACACACAAGGAATCTAAGGTTCCATTTCATTAATAAAACCTTCCATCAAGCATTTCCCCATGCATGTGGGATAGAGAAATAACGCCCATCACAGATTAATGGTGGAAAACCCACGCAAAGGTCAGATCGACGGTTGTTGAGCTATGGTTTTCTTTCCAGGCATAACTATCACTTTTGTTTCTCTGATCATGATGGAGGAAATTGTTGGAATCAACTTGGATCCTATTTATAAGGGTGAAAGACAAGGTTTAAACAACAAAACTCCCCCCTCCGACACTACTCAAAAGTCATTAATTGATTTCACTTCCAGAAATGTTTTCCTAGCATTTAGCAAGCCCTTGAAGTCTCGGTGTTGTAACCCAACATCTCTTTTACCAATCTGTAACATACCCAACCACCCACATGTTGGGCACACTACTTCAAAACTTACTTTTGACTTATTTCAAATTATGATAAATTTTTAATTAATAAAGAGGCATGAAAGATTCACATGCAAAGATCAAGATTCACGCTACAACATAAAATAAATGAATATAATTCCATACACAACAATAACCAACAAGCATGTATATTATAAACACGAATATCAGAGATAATAATTAATACACAATGAAAATACATATATAGGTCAATGAAACCATTACATACATAACTTATCTTTAATGAAATAAATCACCAACTGGTTGCAGACCAAGGATTTTCATTCCGGGCCAAAAGAATTGGCTTCTTACTACTGCAATTGTTTTTCTAATAATTAGGATGTTCGACATACATAACATTATGCATTTCTTTTAATGCCAAATTCCTAAGTTCTCTGGAACTAGAACCATAAATTCTATTTTTATACATAAGTAATCCATTTTCCTTCATCTCATATTCTTTAATTTGTTGTTGTAAGCTTTCTTTTACCTATAGGTAATGTTTTTCTATAACAACAACATCTAAAATTATGCTCTTAAAATCTGACCGATGCATACTAATGGTTGTAGCATGCATGATATGTACTCTTCTACTGAGTGCATCAACACATTTTTTTTTTTCTTTGATATGCTTGATGTCAAAATCGTATTCACTTAAAAATTCCATCCATCTCGTTTGTTTGACATTCAAATTTGGTTGTTCAAAATGATATTTCAGACCACTATGGTTTTTTCTTAATTCAAATCTATTTCCCATGAGAAAATTCCTCCACATCTTCAATGCATCAACAATGGTGGAAATCTCCAAGTCATGTGTGGCATAGTTCCTCTCATGTTATTTAAGATTTATGGACTCATAGCCAATGACATGTTCATTTTGAGTGAGGAATCTACCAAGTCCTTCCTTGCATGCACTTATACTTACCAAAAAACTTTCATTTGGGTCAGCAATATTTAAAATAGATGCACTAGAAAGTAATTCTTTCAAAAAATTAAAGTTCTCTTCACACTCAATTGTCCATTCAAATTTAATTATGTTATTTTGCAAATAAGTGATGGGATTAGCAATCTTAGAGAACCCTGCTATAAATATTCTATAGTAATCAACTAATCCCATAAAATATTTGACTTCTGAAACATTTATGGGTGTTGGCCATCCTCTAATGGCTTCAATCTTCTATGGATCCACTACTATACCTTGTTCTTAAATAATGTGTCCCAAGTAATGGATCTGTTCTTGGTAAAAATAACACTTACTAAGCTTGGCATACAACAAATGTTCCCTCGACTCTTGCAACAACAACCTCAAGTGATATCCATGCTCTTCTTCTAACTTAGAATAGATAAGTATGTCATCCAAGAATACTATGACAAACTTATCCAAATAATTTCTAAATACACCATTCATTAAGAACATAAATATAGTTGGTGCATTGGTCAGCCCAAATGGAACCACTACAAATTCATAATTCCCATACCTGGTTCTAAAGGCTATCTTATTGATGTCTTCTTCCTTGATTATTACCTGGTGGTATCTTGATCTTAAGTCTATCTTTTAAAATATCTTTGCCCCTCTTAGCTGATCAAAGAGGTCATCAATTCTGGGTAGAGGGTATTTTTTCTTCACAGTGAAGTTATTCAACTATCTAAAGTCAATACACAGCCTCAATGTTCCATCCTTCTTTTTGACAAAGAGTATTGGTGATCCCCAAGGTGAAACACTTGGACGTATGTACCCTTTCTTCAACAATTCTTCCAGCTACATTTGTAATTCCTGTAATTCTAGTGTACTCATTCTGTAAGGTGTTGTTGATACTGAGGCATCTCTTGGTAGTAAATCAATAGAGAAATGTGTCTCCCTCTTTGGTGGAAACCCTGGTATTTCTCGGAATACATCTTAAAACTCTTGTAGTACCGAAAAATATTCAAGGCTTGGCCCTTTTGTCTTTTTTGGCTTCTCCACATGGGATGCATACAATTGACATACTTTCCTAAAACACCTCTTAAGCTATAAGGCTGAAATATCCCTTATAGAAATGGGTCTCAGAACTCCTTTCATAGTGCTCTATTTTCCTTCTTCATCAAGACATGTAAATGTCTTGTTATGACAATCTAGGACAGCATGATGCTTGTCCAACCAATCCATTCCAATTAGAATATAATAAGACCCCAACGATATAATATTTATATCTTCATTAGTATTCACTTTGTTAAGGCTTATGAGACAACCTCTGGCCATCTCATTGATCCTTCTTTTGGTTCTAGTTTAAAGATGAACCAAACTTTATTTTTCAAGCTTATTTTTCTCCAAATGTAATATATCCTCTATTTTAGGATCAATGTAACAATGTCTTGCTCCTGAATCAATTAATATAGCAACAGGTTGATTAATGATTTTACCTTCCACCTCGATCATATTGGATTGGTACTATGTTTGTCAATCTTCTAAGGCTGCATGTATTATGCCCATGTATTCTATTGTTGTAACCTCTTGGATGTTTTGCATGGTATTCACTTTGTCTTTTCTATGAGGGAAATCCTTATATATGTGATCTTCTTTGCATCCCCAACATTTGATTGGTGGTCTCCCCTTTTTTCCCAAGGATTATTCTTTCTTGGATTCATCCCTAGTAGGTTGGTCTTGCTTATTTTTATTTAGGCTATTTATGTTGAAAGCAGATTTCAATCCTTTCTTTCTTCGATCAAACTTCTATTTCTTCTTATCCTTCCAAGATTTATACAAAGACTCTCTTCTCTTTCCTTGCTCATGCAGGTACTTAGCCTTCATGATGATCTCAGTCACTGTCCTGAGATTATCATATTGAATCTTCTCTTTATAAAATGAAGGAAATCCACTCAAAAGCCTTTGTATTTTCGCCTTCTCATCTTTTATAAACCCAAAATACTTTAGCAATCCCAAGAACTTCTTTTCACACTCTGCCATGGTCATTCTTCCTATCATAAGTTCAAAGAAATCCTGCATTTTCTTGTCATAGAGTTCCTCTGGAAGGTACTCCTTCTGAAACAATTTCTTGAATTTCTTCCAAGTTATCTTTCTCTCATTTATGTTCTCAAATTTCTTAAGTTGATCCCACCACATAACAACTTTTCCATGTAGATGGTAAGTGGCAATTTTAGCTTCTAGGTTTGATGAGTAGTTATGCAATTGAAAATACCTTTTGAGTCCAAGTAGCCATGCTTCAACATCATCTTCCCTTTCGTTTTCACCATCAAAGGATGGTGGCTTAAGCTTCCTCAACTCTCCTTGCAAACTGTCCAATTCATGTCTTCTTCTTTGGTGCCTAACATGAGACACCTCTGGACTACTTATGGAATCTTCAGATGCATAAAATTTCCTTGTTGAGTAAGGAGGTGATCGATGTCTATGAGTTCAACTAGCACTTCTTGAATAACCATATCTTCTATAGTTATCTCATCTTTCATGATATCTTCCCTCTTCCTCCTGTCTTGAGTTTGATCCATTCTTTGCTTGCCTCTGCAAAAGATTTAGGCTTTGCATCACTTGAGCATTTATCTGATTGTATTCTCTTATTAGACTCTCCTTTTATTCTTTGTAGCTCTACACTTATATTCTCAAGCTTCTCACAGTCTCTATTAATGTTTATTTCTCCCCTCTTCCCTTGTGTCCATTTGATTCTGTCTGTGCATTACCAACACTGATATTTTGTTCGTTGTCATCTTTATCATGACTGAAGGATCCCTCTCCTTCCTCTATTTATTGAATATGCCTTCTTATCATAAATTGATATGTTTATACCCCCTAATTATTCAAAATGTGAAAGAAACCATTTTTGTTAGAAATATGCATATCATAAAAATTTGCCAATTAATAATACATGTCCTTTTTTGCTGAAATTATGAATATTTATATCACAATTCTCCAAATTCTAATAATTTCAGGTTATTCTCCTCTGAATCATATTTGCAATGACTATATTGATGCCTCGATCCAATCTTTGAGTTGAAAAGTTATGGCTTCTTAAAAATGCCACTTTCACCCCATTTATGCATGTTCTCCACTGGTGTAATTTTATGGAAATGCCAGCTTCAGTCAACTACAGAAGAAATATGTCAATAACTAGAGAAAATTTTATACAAGGTATAGATAATAATAATGACAAGGAATTCATAAAAACTCTCATATTTTCAATCTGATGCTCTAGTCAAAAACTTCAGCAATATGGAAATTACCATTTTTCTCTTTTTCACTCATTTTTCTTTAGAAATGGCATATATCTCTCATTCAATCAGTTGCAAAGGCAAGCAAAGAATGTATCAAACTGGTTATCTCTCAATATATGCACTTCTGAAATATTTTCACTCAACCAAAGTTATTTTTCTTGATGAGTGTATAAAATGTCGAGTAAATAAAATTTTTCAGTTTTGTGATATGTGGTCACTTTTCCTTCAAAAATCTCAAAAATCCTAAAACCGTGGCTCAGAATAGTGTATTTTGGCCTATTTCAACATCCTCACTCCAATATCTTCAGTATTTATTCATTTCATTTATTTCCATGTCTTCTTTCTAGACACTATACATGAATTTCAGCTTAATCTGGACCTCTGCCAATGATCTGGACCTAGATCTTTGAAAACCACTATTTCACAATTCCTAACAAATCCAAACAGAAATGGGAAATGGTTGTCTCTGAAATTTTTTTAGAGCTCGTTTCTGTGGACAAAACCCATAAACTTCCTCCAAATATGACGTATTATTCTCTAGTTATGGCCAAAATAAGAAAATGGCTCCAGACTAGAACAATTGTGCTTATGTGGAAGTCTACACTGTTGATCTCAAAATTGAGATTAATCTTAATTGTTTATCTCCTTGTCCTATAAATCCACCAAGATCGATGGCTTAGATTCACTCAGAGCCTTTCATCATATTCAAAGTTCTTCTCCATCTGACTCATATTCCACTCTTACAAGCATACTCCGATCATGCATGCTCTGGCGGATCTGATGACCCTCAGAGTCAGATATCAACGACTCTAATTACTTTGGAGTCTCTACTTACAAGTTGTTTAATCCCCCCTCCTTCTCCTTTTCACACTAGGTATTCAGGTGGGACTCACAGAGATCTACGACTGAGATTGCATCTCACCCAATTGTCGACCTACGACTCAGATCTATCCTAGGAGTCCCTTATCGTTAGACTTAGTTAACACATCTTATCTCCAGGCCTCTGACAACCCTCCTCCAATGAACGACTAATATTACTTCTCATTTATTCGTCGATCTACGATCCAGATCGCTTCTCAGATTCTCCCCATCGGAGTTCCTCCACCTTGGGCATCTTAGGCTACTTCGACCATCGAACTCCGAAAAACCCTCTGCATCCAACGGTCTATATTGCTCCTGTATACACCTTGATATATCAATGATCCTCACTGCTTCATATCTTCTCCCATCAGAGTCCCATTGAAACCTAGTTCTGGAATACTTTGATGACCCTCCTCCAACGAATGACTGAGATTACTTCTCGGCTATTCATCGATCTACGATCCAGATCGCTTCTCGAAGTCTCCCCATTGGAGGCACCTTGGGCATCTGAGGCTACTCTGACCATCGAACGCCAACGACCCCTCTGCATCCAATAGTACAAATCACTTTTGTATACACCCCGATGATCAATGATCCTCCCTGCTTCGGAGCTTCTCCCGTCGGAGTCCCATTGCAACCCAGTTATAGAATACTTTGATGACCCTCCTTTGACGAATGACCAAGATGATCTTGCCATACCAAATCAATGGTTCCGATCGTTTCAACCCCAAAATGTGGGTTTTTCTCCAGGTTAATAGTTTGATCTCTCGATCTTTGGTATGGTGGACCCCATGACATAAAATTTTATGCCTAGTGTAGGATTTATAGTTATCTCTTCATTAAATACAAGGAAAGTGAGTTTCCATTTTGTTAATAAACGCTTTCGTCAAGCATTTCCCCATGGATGTGGGATAGAGAAATAACACCCATCGTAGATTAACAGTGGAAAACCCACGTAGAGGTCAGATCAATGGTTGTTGAGCTATGGTTTTGTTTCCAGACATAACTGTCACTTTTGTTGCTCTGATAGTGATGGAGGAAATTGTTGGAAACAACTTGGATCCAATTTATAGGGGTGAAAGACAAGGTTTAAACAACAAAACTCCCCGCTCGGACGCTACTCAAAATCCATTGATTGATTTCACTTCTAGAACTTTTTTCCTAGCATGTAGCAAGCCCTTGAAGGCCTGATGTTGTAAACCAACATCTCTGATACCAATCAATAACATACCCAACCACCCACAGGTTGGCCACACTACATCAAAACTTACTTTTGAGTTGATTTTGAATTCTGATAAATTTTTAATTAATAAAGAGGCATGAAAGATTCACATGTATAGATCAAGGTTCATGCTACAACATAAAATAAATGAATATAATTCCATACATAACAATAACCAACAAACATGTATATTATAAACATGAATCTCAGAGATAATAATTAATACACAACGCAAATAAATATATAGGTAAATGAAACCATGACATAGAGAACTTATCTTTAATGAAACGAATCACCAACTGGCTGCAGACCAAGGAATTTTCACCTAATCATAGACATTGTTGTTCCAAGTCTCAACAACAATGTCACCCCTGAGCCAGGGCTATGAATCCACAAGGACGGTTCCAGGGTGTCACTCAGCTTCCCAAACCAATCAACATTGAATCTCTCACATGCTTCTCAACACACAACAATCAAAAGTACACCAACTCTCTTCTCTCCAGCCTGTACAACCCAAGAGAATGGACCCCCTTCTCTACCACACAGTCCCTTAGGTTGTCCACCTCCTTCCATGGCTCCAGTGCATCTAGTTAAGAATCTCCATGTTGGGACTCTCAGGATTCACAACTCTAAGAAAAACTTAACACATGCTAATGCATCTCAGAAATGTAGGAATTAATTCATGGGTGGAATACACCAATAATTACTACATCCAACCAACAATGGATTCTCTCCAACTATTCATTTTTCTTTTCCAAGACAAGATCAAAATGAATGAGGAATGATGAATGGGTGTGTGTGTGTGTGTGTGTGAGAGAGAGAGAGAGAGAGAGAGAGAGGAAGAAGAAAATGAAGAGTTTGAACCCCCAAAATAGCCCAAAGATGGGTTTATATAATTACTTGGAATCAAGAACCACATGGCCTTCCCCAAGAAGCTCATGTAACCACTTCTCTCAATTAAAATAATTATGGGTGAATAAAATATAATAAAAATCCTTAGCTCCCTAATCCTCCTCTCTTGTGGAATCATAGACCCCTATAACTCTTGTCCTTTTTCGTCTAGCAGCCAACGATGTCTTTTATTTTTAATGATGATCAAAACATTACATTTCCTAGGCTCGTTGGCCTCTTTTAATTGTTTGGGCTCTTTGGCCTTTCATCAAATAAACAAATACATTATTTAATATGGGGAATCAAAACCGGGGCATTACAAAAACATAATCCCTTATATTGGAGGAATGGGGTGATCAAATACTTAACTTGTCAATGCTACAAAGATTGAGTTGCACTAGTTGAACCACTTGTGTAAAACCATTTCAAAGAGTTACCACTAAAGTATCATATCTCTCCCCTTCTTTTGTAGTATTGGACGCCAAAGATGTTAAACATAATTTATCTACTATGTAAGAGAGTTGACTTAGAGCGAGCTAACAAGTGTGGTTGGGCCTTGTTGGAACCTTAGCAAAAAAATTAAGATAAGACGGCACTAATGCAATAGTCAAAAGAATCATCGAAGATTGTGGAACCCATTTTGGAGGATCACTAGAGATAATCAAAGAAGATCAACACGGATCAACACTCATGATATGGAAATTGAGGAGGCAGTGAGTAGTTTAGATTAATGACATAGCTAGTGGCCTAAGGATTTTGAATAAGTCTTCTAGCCTATGACTAAACAATATAAATGTAAGGGCTTTGTCAGATCTTGCATTGAGGTTATTGTTGATACTATTAATATTATTGGTTCTTATAGTTCTTGACATGTTATATGTCGTTAGTTGGAATTGGTTGTTGCTATTGTTATTGTGAGTTTTGGTATGCATCTTGTTGTTTTTGTTGTTTAGGGTTGTGGTCTGAGCCCTGAAGAATGTTATGTTGTAACCAAGATGTATTTGGTGATTGAAATCAATATAATCACACTTCCCTTTTATTTATTAGTTATTTGGTGTATTTTGTTTATATGGATTATTTCACTTAAAAACTATGTTGCATATGTCCCATATGGTTTAATGCTTATTCCTTAGTTGTGGTTTATTTTATATGAATGAATTGAATATCCCATAGTTGTGGAATGAATTTGGAATAAAAGGTTAGTTAATTAGATAATTGATAAGATGATAATATCAATGTTGTGTTTATCATATCACCTAATCTATGCTTGCCCTTATGTCTTGGCAAGCACTTTGGGTGAGACCTTAGATATTTTACACGAGATTGAAAATGTCAGTGCATACTACAAAAACGCCTTTGTTGAACACCATCATAGAATTTGGTCTTAAATTGAGCCAACAACCTCCACTAGAGAAAGCTACAAAATGCATTCATACATGCATGTCCTTAGGATCTATGCCAAATATATCATCCTCATGCATAGTGCTCTATTGTCCTAGGGATTTGTGCCCTTATCGAATAATAAAAAGGTGCATGCAAAATAAACATAAAATTAAAAACGACTCAAATCCTAAATATAATGCATGCATGCGTACAACATGCATGCACCTTTATCACAATCTATAAATCCAAACGTGTCACAACAACAAATGAATCGCAAAGTAAACTAAATCTAAGAATCATTGTTTAGATATGCTACAAAATGTTGTTTGAACCCTATTGCAAGAGAATACTCACATAACAACCAACTAAAATTCCCATAGATAATGTGTCTAAAGTTTGGCATTGATGCAAGAGAATACTCACCTAACAACCAAGTAAAATTCACATAAATAATGTGTCCAAAATTTGACATTGATGCAAGAGAATACTCACCTAGCAACCAAGTAAAATTCACATAGATAATGTGTCCGAAGTTTGGCATGGATGGGAAAGGCAATGTATCCAAATTTAATAGGCATATCATATGGGAGCTTATATTTAAATCTTGATGCAAGCGAATCCCACCATCTTAGCTGCCATATTGTGAGTTATTTAATGTTGTAAGCCTCCAATATTTAAGCAACCCCCTACCATAAGCTATTTGTGGCATGAAGTGTTCCCCAAGTTTCAGATTTTTCTGAGAAGTGAGGCATGAAATAAAGTCATCCACTAATTTTCCTTTGGTGAACCTTGCCATTACCACCTTTCATGCGAGTGTTAGAAAAAATGAAAGTGTCAACTTTTGATTTGATTTTCCATTATTTTTGGCAAGACTTTGGCCCTACACCTGTTCACAAGATTTTGGGAGTGGTTTAGCTATTAATTAAAATCGTTAGGATTGTTTTATATTCCTTTGCTGATTGCTATGTTCGATTTCTAGTGTCAAAACTCATAGTGTTTTTATTGTTGTGTTGCTAAGATGTATTTTGCAAGGCACTACAAATAATATGTATCACATTTATTTTTAATGTTGATAAAAATGATTACTTAACAAATTATACAAATCTAAATTTGATTGTTTTATACTGCTTTGCTCATTGCTATTTTCGATTTCTAGTGTCAAAACTCATTGTGTTTTTATTGTTGTGTTGCTAAGATGTTTGCAGGGAAATACAAATAATATGTATCATATTTATTTTTAATGTTGATAAAAATGATTACTTAACAAATTATAAAAATCGAAATGTATTAATTTAGATCTATTTTAACTTCACAAATATATCAGTTTATATATCTTGAGATTTGCCGTATATTATTTATAATTTAATTTTTTTTTATCTATAAACATGTTTACTCCATTTCTAGTGGAATAGGTTATTAGCATAACAAACCAAACCTATTTTCTAGTGGATTTGTTTTACAAATTCAATGATTTATTTTATTATTATTATTTATGAATTATTGAAATATAAATTTAGATTTGTTGAAATAATAGTATAAAGTTGTTCTAATGAGATTTTGACCTCTATCTACAATATTGAAATTTGTGAAATTGTAAAATTTCATTTTCAAAATAATGACTTTTAATAACCAAATTAGATCACATTATTAACTTGATAGAAACATTTGCTCAAGAGTCAATTCATATTTGAAAACAAAGTTTGAAAAAAAAAAGAAAAAGAAAAAAACTGAAGTTTCACCATAATGGAACATAGTTTCTAATATATTGAACCTGTCTTTATCCACAAAACAAAATATGAGTGAATCCATAAAAGCGTTGCTTATAGTGTTTCTTAAATTCCAATATATAAATAATCAAAATTGAAACATATTAATTGTTGCTTATTAAGGGTGTATGTTTCAGGAGAATTAGGTCAGAATCATTTTTTTTTTGTTATTTAAATTGCATTTTTGAATGCATAAATAGATTCAACATGCCGAATAACTTTTAGGGTACTAAAATTATACAGA
>JASDQU010735940.1:131704-147739 GCA_032191745.1 Picea mariana | reverse complement strand
TAATTCATAGTTGGAATACACCAACAATTACTACATCCAACCAAAAATGGCTTATCTACAACAATTTGTTTTTCTTTTCCAAGCCAAGATCAAAATGAATGAGGAATGAGGAATGATGAAAGGGTGAAAGAGTGAATGGAGAGAGAGAACATAATGAAGAGTGTGAACCCAAAAAACAACCCAAAGATGGGTTTATATAATTACTTGGAATCAAGAACCACATGCCCTTCCCTAAGAAGCTCATGTAACCACTTATCTTAATTAAAACAATTATGGGTAAACAAAATATAATAAAAAGGATTAGCCCCATAATCCCCCTCTCTCATGGAATCATATCCCCTTATAACTCTTGACCTTGTCCGTCTAGTAGCCAACAATGTATTTCATTATTAATGATGATAAAAAAAATTACATTTCCTAGGCTCACTGGCCTCTTTTAATTGTTTTGGATTTCTGGACTTTCATCAAATATACAAATACATTATTTAATATGGGGACTCAAAACTGGGGTACTACATTCCCCTCCCGCTTATTTTGGCACTGTCCTCAGTGCATATACAAAACAAAAAATAAAAATTTCAAAATTATTCAAAACATTGTGGGTACTCTGCACGCATGACATCTTCATGTTCCTAAGTAGCATATTGAGGACCATAGTAGGTCCACTAAACTTTTACCATATCTATAACTTTATTTCATAACATGTTGGATTTTTTGTCCAACATGCGCACTGGTGGACCTGAAAGTCTCCCTCTAACTCTACCTAAATTAAATACCAATCAATAATGTGGTTAGGATCATGTACATACTTTTTCAGCAAAGAGACATGAAATACATTATGAACATTCATGGAACCATGCAATGCAATCATGTATGCAACTGGCCCTATTCTATCAAATATCTCAAATGGAACACAGAATCTAGCTGCTAGCTTTGTATAGATACCCAACTTCAATGAGCTCTTCTTGGGATTCACTTTCAAAAGAACACGCCCCCCCACATTAAATTTTCTAGCTGGCATGTTCTTATCTGCATGGCTTTTTTATATATCTTGAGCTACCTTTAAATTCTTCTTAATTATAACCATCTGGTCTTCCATATCTTTGAGAAATTCAGGCCTAAGTACCACTATGTCTATTGGGTTGTACCAACTCACTGGAGTATTGCATTTCCTACCATACAAAGCTTCAAATGGGATCATTTTCAATGAAGCTTGATACCCATTATTATAGGAAAACTCAACCAAGTGCAAGTAATCTTCCCACTTAGATGTCTTATCCATCACATACATTCTCAACATGTCTTCGATTACTTGGTTGAATCTCTTTGTTTTCCCATCTAACTATGGATAGTATGTTGTGCTAAAGTTCAGATTTGTACCAAATCCTTTAAACAATCCCCTCCAGAAATTTGAAGTAAACTATTGCCTTAGGTATTCCATGTAACTTAGCAATCTCCCTCATGTAAATTTATGCAATATTAGTTGTTGTATGATTCATTTTTACTAGAACAAAATGAACAACCATTGTTAATTTATCAACTAATACCATGATTGAATCATGTTGCCTTGTTTTCCTAGGCAATTTAGTTATAAAATCAATGGTTACCACTTCCCATTTCTTCTCTGGAATTGGTAATGGTTGTATAAAACCTATTGTGTGTCTATGCTCAACCTTCATTCTCTAACATTCCATGCATATGGAAATGCAATCAACAACATATTTTTTCATTCCTTGCCAAAATAATTTGCTTCTTACTACTGCATTTGTTTTCTAATAATTGGGATGTCCGACATACAAGACATTATGCATTTAATACCAAATTCCTAAGTTCTCTGGAACTAGGAACATAAATTGTATTTTTATACATAAGTAATCCATCTTCCTTCATCTCATATTTTTTAATTTGTTGTTGTACATTTTCTTGTTGTAAGATTTATTTTACTTGTAGGTAATGTTGATATGTAACAATAACATCTAAAATTATGCTCTTAGAATCTGACCGATGCATACTAATGGTTGTAGCATGCATGAGATGTACTCTTCTACTAAGTGCATCAACAATTTTTTTTTCTTTTCCTTTGATATGCTTGATGTCAAAATCGTATTCACTTAAAAGTTCCAACCATATCGTTTGTCTGACATTGAAAGTTGGTTGTTCAAAAAGATATTTCAAACCACTATGATCTGTTCTTAATTCAAATCTATTTCCCATTAGATAATGCCTCCACATCTTCAATGCGTGAACAATGGTGGAAAACTCCAAGTCATGTGTGGCATAGTTCCTCTCATGTTATTTAATATTTATGGACTCATAACCAATGAAATGTTCATTTTGATTGAGGACTCCACCAAGTCCTTCCTTGCATGCATTTGTACATACCACAAAAATTTCATTTGGGTCAGCAATCTTTAAAATAGGTGCACTAGTAAGTAATTCTTTCAACAAAATAAAGTTCTCTTCACACTCAGTTGTCCATTCAAATTTAATTCCCTTCTTTTGCAAAGAAGTGATAGGATGAGTAATCTTAGAGAACCCTGTTATAAACACTTCATAGTCACCAGCTAATCCCATAAAAGATTTGACTTATGAAACATTTATGGGTGTTGTCCAACCTCTAATGGCTTCAATCTTCTCTGGATCCACTACTATACCTTGTTTTGAAATAATGTGTCCCAAGTAATGGATCTATTCTTGGTAAAACAAACACTTACTAAGATTGGTATACAATAGATGTTCCCTTGACATTTGCAACAACAACTTCAAGTGATATGCATGCTCTTCTTCTAAATTAGAATAGATAAGTATGTAATTGAAGAATACTATGACAAAATTATCCAAATAATTTTTGAGTATGCCATTCATTAAGCACAAAAATATAGTTGGTGCATTGGTCGGCCCAAATGGAACCACTACAAATTCATAATGCCCATACCTAGTTATAAAGGATATCTTATTGATGTCTTATTCCTTGATTCTTACCTGGTGGTATTTTGATCTTAAGTCTATATTTGAAAATATATTTGTCCCTCTTCGCTAATAAAAAAGTCCATCAATTGTGGGTAGAGGGTATTTTTTCTTCACAGTGGATTTATTCAACTTCCTAAAGTCAATACACAGCCTCAGTGTTCCATCCTTGTTTTTGACAAAGAGTACTAGTGCTCCCCAAGGTTAAACACTTGGACGTATGTACCCCTTCTTCAACAATTATTCGAGCTACATTTGTAATTCCTTTAATTCTGGTGTACTCATTATGTAAGGTGCTTTTGATACTGGAGCATCTCCTAGTACTAAATCAATAAATAAATTTGTCTCCCTCTTTGGTGGAAACCCTAGCATTTCTTGGAATACATCTTCAAACTCTTGTATTACCGAAAAATATTCAAGGCTTGGTCCTTTTGTATTTTTTTTCTTCTCCACATGGGATGCATACAATTGAAATACTTTCTTGAAACATATCTTAGGATGTAAGGCTGAAATCTCCCTTATAGAAATGGATATTGGAACTCCTTTCATAGTGCTATGTTTTCCATCTACATCAACACATGTAAATGTCTTGTTATGACAATGTAGGACAACATGATGCTTGTAAAAGCCAATCCATTCCAATTAGAATATAATAATATCTGAATTGGATAATATTTATAGCATCATTAGTATTCACTTCGTTAAGGCTTATGGAACAACCTCTAGCCATCTCATTGATCCTTCTTTCAGTTCTAGTGGCTAACTGAACCAAACTTGATTTTTCAAGCTTATTTTTCTCCAAATGTAATCTATCCATTATTTTAGGATCAATCTAACAATGGTTTTCTCATGAATCAATTAAGATAACAACTAGTTGATTAATGATCATACCTTCCACCTCGATCATATTGGATTGGTACTCTGCTTGTCGATCTACTAAGGCTGCATATATTATGCCCATGTATTCTACTGTTGTAGCTTCTTGGATGTTGTGCATGGTATTCACTTTGTCTTTTATGTGAGGTAAATATTTGTATAGGTGATCTTCTTTACATCCCCAATATTGGATTGGTGGTCTCCCCCTTTTTCCCAAGGAGTCTTCTCTCTTGGATTCATCCTTAGCAAGTTGGTCTTGCTTATTTTTATTTGGGATAATTATGTTGAAAGGAGGTTTCAATCCTTTATTTCTTTGATCAGACTTCTCTTTCTTCTTATCCTTCAAAGATTTCTACAAATACTCTCTACTCTTTCCTTTCTCATATAGGTACTTTGCCTTCATGATGGTCTCATTCAATGCCTTGAGCTCATCATATTGAATCTTTTCTTTATAAAATGAAGGAAATCCACTCAAAAACCTCTTTATTTTCACCTTCTCATCCTTTATAAACCACAAATACTTTAGAAATCCCAAGAACTTCTTTTGATACTCTTCCATGGTCATGCTTCCTAGCCTAAGTTCAAATAATTCCTACATTTTCTTGTCATAGAAGTGCTCTGGAAGGTACTCCTTATGAAACATTTTCTTGAATTTCTTCCAAGTTATCCTGAACTCATTTATGTTCTCAACTTGCTTAAGTTGATCCCACCACATATCAACTTTTCCATGTAGATGGTAAGTGGAAATTATGGCTTCTAGGTTTGATAAGTAGTTATGCAATTGAAAATACCTCCTGAGTCCAAGTAGTCATGCTTTAACATCATCTTCCATTTTTTTTCACCATCAAAGGATGGTGGCTTAAGCTTCCTCAACTCTCCTTGCAAACTATCCAACTCGTGTCTTCTTCTTTGGTGCCTAATAGGAGACACCTCTGGACAACTTATGGAATCTTCGGATGCATAAAATTCCCCTGTTGAGTAAGGAGGTGATCCATGTCTATGATTTCTGCTAGCACTTATTGAATAACCATCTCTTCTATAGTTATCTCTTCTTTCATGATATCTACCCTCTTCCTCTTGTCTTGAGTTTGATCCATTATTTTCTTTCCTCTGCAACATATTTAGGATTTACATCACTTGAGCATTTATCTAATTGTATTCCATTATCAGACTCTCCTTGTCTTCTTAGTATCTCTACACTTCTATTCTCAGGATTCTCATAGTCTCTTTTAATGTTTCTTTCTTCCCTGTGCCTTTCTGTCCATTTGATTCTATCTCTACATTACCAACATTGATAATTTGTCCTTTGGATTATTTATCATGACTAAAAGCTCCCTCTACTTCCTCTGTCTCTTGAATATTCATTATTATCCTAAACTTATATGTTTATACCCCCTAATTCTTCAAAATGTGCACACAACTGTTTTTGTTAGAAATATCCATATCATAAAAAATTGTCAATTAATGCTACAGGTCCTTTTTTGCTGAAATTATGAATATTTATATCACAATTATCCAAATTTGAATAATTACATGTTATTCTCCTTTGAATCATATCTCCAACGAACATACTCATGCCCCGCTCCGATCTCTGAGATGAAAAGTTATGGCTTTCTGAAAATGCCAGTTTCACCCCATTTGTGCATTTTCTCCAAGTCTAGTGTAATTTTATGGAAATGACAACTTCAGTCAACTACAGAAGAAAATATGTCAAGAACTAGAGAAACTTTTATATGATGCATAGATAATAATAATGAAAAGGAATTCATAACAACTCTTATATTTGCAATCTGATGCTCTAGTCAAAAAATGCAACAATATGGAAATGACAAATTTTCTCTTTTTACTCATTTTTTTCTAGAAATGGCATCTCTCTCTCATTCATTCAGTTGCAAAGGAAAGAAAAGAATGCATCAAACTAGATATATCTCAATATGCACACTTCTAAAATATTTTCACTAAACCAAATTTATTTGTCTTGATGAGTGTATAAAATGTCGAGTAAATAAAACTTTTCAGTTTTGTGATCTGCGGTCACTTTTCCTCCAAAAATCTCAAAAATCCCCAAAACGTGGCCCACAATAGTGGATTTTTTCCTATTTCAGCATCCCCATTCCAATCCCTTCACTATTTATTCATTTCCTTCATGATTTATTTATGTTTCTTCTTTCTGGACACTCTCCATGAATTCCAGCTTAATTTGGACCTCTGCCAATGATTTGGACCCAGATCTTTGAAAACCACTATTTCGCAATTCCTGACAAATATGAATAGAAATGGGAAAGGGAAGTCTCTGAAACTTTTGTAGAGCTCGTATATGCAGACAAAACCCATAAGCTTCCTAAAAATATGACTTAATCTTCTCTAGTTATGGCCAAAATAAGAAAAATGGCTCCGGACTGAAACAATTTTGCTTATGTGGCAGTCTGCACCATTGATCTCAAAATCAAGATTAATCCTAATTGTCTATCTCCTTGTCCTATAAATCCATTAAGATTGATGGCTCAGATTCACTCGGAGCCTTTCATCGTAGTTAGAGTTCTTCTCCGTTAGAGTCACATTCCACTCCGACATGTATACTCTTATCTTCATACTCAGATGGATCTGACGACCCTCAGAGTCGGAGATCAATGACTCTGATTAATTTGGAGTCTCTAATTACAAGGCATTTAACCCCCCCTCCTTCTCCTTTTCACACTAGGTATTCAGGTGGGACCCATAGAGATCTATGACTGAGATTGCATCTCACCTGCTTGTTGACCTACAACTAAAATATGTCCTCGAAGTCCCTTGTCATTGGAATCAATTACCACATCATCTCTCTAGGCCTTTGACAACCCTTTTTTGACGAAGGACTAAGATTACTTCTTGGTTATTCGTCGATCTACGATCCAGATTGCTTTTCGGAGTCTCCCCATCAGAGTACCTCCACCTCGGGCATCTGAGGATACTCCGACCATCGGAATCCAATGACCCCTCTGCATCCAACGATCCATATTGATCCTATATACACCCTGATATATCAACGATCCTCACTGATTTAGAGATTCTCCCACCAGATTCCCATTGCAACCTAGTTCCAGAATACTTCGATGACCCTCCTCCAATGAATGACTGAGATTACTTCTCGTCTATTCTTCGATCTATGATCCAAATCACTTCTCGAAGTCTCCCCATCAGAGCTCCTCCAGCTCGAGCATCTAAGGCTACTCCAACCATCAGAATCCAACAACCCCTCTACATCCAACAGTCCAGATCGCTCTTGTCTACACCCTAATGATCAATCATCCTCGTTGCTTCGGAGCTTCTCCCATCGGAGTCCCATTGCAACCCAGTTCTGGAATACTTCGATGACCCTCCTCCAACGAACAACCAAGATGATATCTCCACACTGAATCAATGGTCCAGATTGTTTTGACCCCAAAACATGGGTTTTTCTCCAGGTTAATAGTTTGATCTCTTGATATTTGGTATGGTGGACGCCACAACATAAAATTTTACGCTTGGTGTAGGATTTTGTAGATATCTATTCATTACACACAAGGAATGTAAGGTTCCAATTCATTAATAAACCCTTCCATCAAGCATTTCCCCATGCATGTGGGATAGAGAAATAATGCCCATCATAGATTAATGGTGGAAAACCCACGCAAAGGTCAGATCGACGGTTGTTGAGCTATGGTTTTCTTTCGAGGCATAACTATCACTTTTGTTTCTTTGATCGTGATAGAGGAAATTGTTGGAATCAACTTGGATCCTATTTATAAGGGTGAAAGACAAGGTTTAAACAACAAAACTCCCCCCTCCAACACTATTCAAAAGTCATTAATTGATTTCACTTCCAGAAATGTTTTCCTAGCATTTAGCAAGCCCTTGAAGTCTCGGTGTTGTAAACCAACATCTCTTTTACCAAACTGTAACATACCCAACCACCCATATGTTGGGCACACTACTTCAAAACTTACTTTTGACTTATTTCAAATTATGATAAATTTTTAATTAATAAAGAGGCATGAAAGATTCACATGCAAAGATCAAGATTCATGCTACAACATAAAATAAATGAATATAATTCCATACACAACAATAACCAACAAGCATGTATATTATAAACACGAATATCAGAGATAATAATTAATACACAATGAAAATAAATATATAGGTCAATGAAACCATTACATACATAACTTATCTTTAATGAAAGAAATACCAACTGGTTGCAAACCAAGGACTTTCATTACGGGCCAAAAGAATTGGCTTCTTACTACTGCAATTGTTTTCTAATAATTGGGATGTTCGACATACATAACATTATGCATTTCTTTCAATGCCAAATTCCTAAGTTCTCTGGAACTAGAACCATAAATTCTATTTTTATGCATAAGTAATCCATTTTCCTTCATCTCATATTCTTTAATTTGTTGTTGTAAGCTTTCTTTTACCTATAGGTAATGTTTATCTATAACAAAAACATCTAAAATTATGCTCTTAAAATTTGATCGATGCATACTAATGGTTGTAGCATGCATGATATGTACTCTTCTACTGAGTGCATCAACAATTTTTTTTTTCTTTTTCTTTGATATGCTTGATGTCAAAATCGTATTCACTTAAAAATTCCAGCCATCTCGTTTGTTTGACATTCAAATTTGGTTGTTCAAAATGATATTTCAGAGCACTATGGTTTTTTCTTAATTCAAATCTATTTCCCATGAGATAATTCCTCCACATCTTCAATGCATCAAAAATGGTGGAAATCTCCAAGTCATGTGTGGCATAGTTCCTCTCATGTTATTTAAGATTTATGGACTCATAGCCAATGACATGTCCATTTTGAGTGAGGAATCTACCAAGTCCTTCCTTGCATGCACTTATACTTACCAAAAAACTTTCATTTGGGTCAGCAATATTTAAAATAGATGCACTAGAAAGTAATTCTTTCAAAAAATTAAAGTTCTCTTCACACTCAGTTGTCCATTCAAATTTAATTATGTTATTTTGCAAATAAGTGATGGGATGAGCAATCTTAGAGAACCCTGCTATTGGTGTTGGCCATCCTCTAATGGCTTCAATCTTCTATGTATCCACTACTATACCTTGTTCTTAAATAATGTGTCCCAAGTAATGGATCTGTTCTTGGTAAAAATAACACTTACTAAGCTTGGCATACAACAAATGTTCCCTCGACTCTTGCAAGAACAACCTCAAGTGATATTCATGCTCTTCTTCTAACTTAGAATAGATAAGTATGTCATCCAAGAATACTATGACAAACTTATCCAAATAATTTCTAAATACACCATTCATTAAGAACATAAATATAGTTGGTGCATTGGTCAGCCCAAATAGAACCACTACAAATTCATAATTCCCATACCTAGTTCTAAAGGCTATCTTATTGATGTCTTCTTCCTTGATTATTACCTGGTGGTATCTTGATCTTAAGTCTATCTTTTAAAATATCTTTGCCCCTCTTAGCTGATCAAAGAGGTCATCAATTCTGGGTAGAGGGTATTTTTTCTTCACAGTGAAGTTATTCAGCTGTCTAAAGTCAATACACAGCCTCAATGTTCCATCCTTCTTTTTGACAAAGAGTATTGGTGATCCCCAAGGTGAAACACTTGGACATATGTACCCTTTCTTCAACAATTCTTCCAGCTACATTTGTAATTCCTTTAATTCTAGTGTACTCATTCTGTAAGGTGTTGTTGATACTGGGGCATCTCTTGGTACTAAATCAATAGAGAAACCTGTCTCCCTCTTTGGTGGAAACCCTAGTATTTTTTCGAATACATCTTAAAACTCTTGTAGTACCGAAAAATATTCAAGGCTTGGCCCTTTTGTCTTTTCTGGCTTCTCCACATGGGATGCATACAATTGACATACTTTCCTAAAACACCTCTTAAGCTATAAGGCTGAAATATCCCTTATAGAAATGGGTCTCAGAACTCCTTTCATAGTGCTTTGTTTTCCTTCTTCATCAAGACATGTAAATGTCTTGTTATGACAATCTAGGATAGCATGATGTTTGTCCAACCAATCCATTCCAATTAGAATATAATAAGACCCCAACGATATAATATTTAGATCATCATTAGTATTCACTTTGTTAAGGCTTATGAGACAACCTATGGCCATCTCATTGATCCTTCTTTTGGTTCCAGTGGAAAGCTGAACCAAACTTGATTTTTCAAGCTTATTTTTCTCCAAATGTAATATATCCTCTATTTTAGGATCAATGTAACAATGTCTTGCTCCTGAATCAATTAATATAGCAACAGGATGATTAATGATCTTACCTTCCACCTCGATCATATTGGATTGGTACTATGTTTGTCGATCTTCTAAGCCTGCATGTATTATGCCTATGTATTCTATTGTTGTAACCTCTTGGATGTTTTGCATGGTATTCACTTTGTCTTTTCTGTGAGGGAAATCCTTATATATGTGATCTTCTTTGCATCCTCAACATTTGATTGGTGGTCTCCCCTTTTTTCCCAAGGATTATTCTTTCTTGAATTCATCCTTAGCAGGTTGGTCTTATTGATTTTTATTTAGGCTATTTATGTTGAAAGCAGGTTTCAATCCTTTCTTTCTTCGATCAAACTTCTATTTTTTCTTATCCTTCCAAGATTTATACAAAGACTCTCTTCTCTTTCCTTGCTCATGTAGGTACTTAGCCTTCATGATGATCCCAGTCACTGTCCTAAGCTTATCATATTGAATCTTCTCTTTATAAAATGAAGGGAATCCACTCAAAAACCTTTTTATTTTCGCCTTCTCATATTTTATAAACCCCAAATACTTTAGCAATCCCAAGAACTTCTTTTCACACTCTGCCATGGTCATTCTTCCTATCCTAAGTTCAAAGAACTCCCGCATTTTCTTGTCATAGAGTTCCTCTGGAAGGTACTCCTTCTGAAAAAATTTCTTGAATTTCTTCCAAGTTATCTTTCTCTCATTTATGTTGTCAAAATTCTTAAGTTGATCCCACCACATAACACCTTTTCCATGTAGATGGTAAGTGGCAATTTTTGCTTCTAGGTTTGATGAGTAGTTATGTAATTGAAAATACCTCCTGAGTCCAAGTAGCCATGCTTCAACATCATCTTCCCTTTCATTTTCACCATCAAAGGATGGTGGCTTAATCTTCCTCAACTCTCCTTGCAAACTGTCCAATTCATGTCTTCTTCTTTGGTGCCTAACATGAGACACCTCTGGACTACTTATGGAATCTTCATATGCATAAAATTTCCTTGCTGAGTAAGGAGGTGATCGATGTCTATGAGTTCAACTAGCACTTCTTGAATAACCATATCTTCTATAGTTATCTCATCTTTCATGATATCTTCCCTCTTCCTCCTGTCTTGAGTTTGATCCATTCTTTGCTTGCCTCTGCAAAAGATTTAGGCTTTGCATCACTTGAGAATTTATCTGATTGTATTCTCTTATTAGACTCTCCTTGTATTCTTTGTATCTCTACACTTCTATTCTTAGGCTTCTCATAGTCTCTACTAGTGTTTATTTCTCCCCTCTTCCCTTGTGTCCATTTGATTCTGTCTCTGCATTACCAACACTGATATTTTGTTCGTTGGCATCTTTATCATGACTGAAGGATCCCTCTCCTTCCTCTATTTATTGAATATGCCTTCTTATCATAAATTGATATGTTTATACCCCCTAATTATGCAAAATGTGAAAGAAACCATTTTTGTTAGAAATATGCATATCATAAAAAATTGCCAATTAATAATACATGTCCTTTTTTGCTGAAATTATGAATATTTATATCACAATTCTCCAAATTCTAATAATTTCAGGTTATTCTCCTCTGAATCATATTTGCAATGACTATATTGATGCCTCGATATGATCTTTGAGTTGAAAATTTATGGCTTCCTGAAAATGCCACTTTCACCCCATTTGTGCATTTTCTCCACTGGTGTAATTTTATGGAAATACCAGCTTCAGCCAACTGCAGAAGAAAATATGTCAATAACTAGAGAACTTTTATACAAGGTATAGATAATAATAATGACAAGGAATTCATAACAACTCTCATATTTTCAATCTGATGCTCTAGTCAAAAACTTCAACAATATGGAAATTACCATTTTTCTCTTTTTCACTCATTTTTCTCTAGAAATGGCATATATCTCCCATTCAATCAGTTGCAAAGGCAAGCAAAGAATGTATCAAACTGGTTATCTCTCAATATATGCACTTCTGAAATATTTTCACTCAACCAAAGTTATTTTTCTTGATGAGTGTATAAAATGTCGAGTAAATAAAATTTTTCAGTTTTGTGATATGTGGTCACTTTTCCTTCAAAAATCTAAAAAATCCTAAAACCGTGGCTCGAAATAGTGTATTTTGGCCTATTTCAGCATCCTCATTCCAATCTCTTCAGTATTTATTCATTTCATCTATTTCCATGTCTTCTTTCTAGACACTATACATGAATTTTAGCTTAATCTGGACCTCTGCCAATGATCTGGACCTAGATCTTTGAAAACCAATATTTCACAATTCCTAACAAATCCAAACAGAAATGGGAAATGGTTGTCTCTGAAAATTTTTTAGAGCTCGTCTCTGTGGACAAAACCCATTAACTTCTTCCAAATATGACCTAATATTCTCTAGTTATGGCCAAAATAAGAAAATGGCTCCAGACTAGAACAATTGTGCTTATGTGGAAGTCTACACTGTTGATCTCAAAATCGAGATTAATCTTAATTGTTTATCTCCTTGTCCTATAAATCCACCAAGATCGATGGCTCAGATTCACTCAGAGCCTTTCATCATATTCAGAGTTCTTCTCCATCTGACTCATATTCCACTCTTACAAGCATACTCCGATCATTCATGCTCTGACGGATCTAATGACCCTTAGAGTCAGAGATCAACAACTCTAATTACTTTGGAGTCTCTACTTACAAGTTGTTTAATCCCCCCTCCTTCTCCTTTTCACACTAGGTATTCATGTGGGACCCACAGAGATCTACGACTGAGATTGCATCTCACCCAATTGTCGACCTACGACTCAGATCTATCCTTGGAGTCCCTTTCTGTCGGACTTAGTTAACACATCCTATCTCCAAGCCTCTAACAACCCTCCTCCAACGAACGACTAATATTACTTCTCAGCTATTCATTGATCTACGATCCAGATCGCTTCTCGGATTCTCCCCATCGAAGTTCCTCCACCTTGGGCATCTTAGGCTACTCCGACCATCGAACTCCGACAAACCCTCTACATCCAATGGTCTATATTTCTCCTATATACACCCCGATATATCAACGATCCTCACTGCTTCATAGCTTCTCCCATCAGAGTCCCATTGCAACCTAGTTATGGAATACTTTGATGACCCTCCTCCAACGAACGACTGAGATTACTTCTCGGCTATTCATCGATCTACGATCCAGATCGCTTCTTGAAGTCTCCCCATTGGAGTGCCTCCACCTCGGGCATCTGAGGCTACTCTGGCCATTGGATGCCAATGACCCCTCTTTATCCAATAGAAAAAATCACTTTTGTATACACCCCGATGATCAATGATCCTCCCTGCTTTGGAGCTTCTCCCATCAGAGTCCCATTGCAACCCAATTATAGAATACTTCGATGACCCTCCTTTGACGAATGACCAGGATGATCTTGCCATACCAAATCAATGGTTCCGATCGTTTCAACCCCAAAACGTGGGTTTTTCTCCAGGTTAATAGTCTGATCTCTCGATCTTTGGTATGGTGGACCCCATGACATAAAATTTTACGCTCAGTGTAGGATTTATAGCTATCTCTTCATTAAATACAAGGAAAGTGAGTTTCCATTTTGTTAATAAACGCTTTCGTCAAGCATTTCCCCATGGATGTGGGATAGAGAAATAACACCCATCGTAGATTAATAGTGGAAAACCCATGCAGAGGTCAGATCAATGGTTGTTGAGTTATGGTTTTGTTTCCAGACATAACTGTCACTTTTGTTGCTTTGATCGTGATGGAGGAAATTGTTGGAAACAACTTGGATCCAATTTATAGGGGTGAAAGACAAGGTTTAAACAACAAAACTCCCCGCTCAGACGCTGCTTAAAATCCATTAATTGATTTCACTTCCAGAACTTTTTTCCTAGCATGTATCAAGCCCTTGAAGGCCTGATGTTGTAAACCAACATCTCTGATACCAATCATTAACATACCCAACCACCCATAGGTTGACCACACTACATCAAAACTTACTTTTGAGCTGATTTTGAATTCTGATAAATTTTTAATTAATAAAGAGGCATGAAAGATTCACATGTATAGATCAAAATTCATGCTACAACATAAAATAAATGAATATAATTCCATACACAACAATAACCAACAAGCATGTATATTATAAACATGAATCTCAGAGATAATAATTAATACACAACGCAAATAAATATATAGGTAAATGAAACCATGACATAGAGAACTTATCTTTAATGAAACGAATCACCAACTGGCTGCAGACCAAGGAATTTTCACCCAATCATAGACATTGTTGTTCCAAGTCTCAACAACAATGTCACCCCTGAGCCAGGGCTATGAATCCACAAGGACGGTTCCAAGGTGTCACTCAGCTTCCCAAACCAATCAACATTGAATCTCTCACATGCTTCTCAACACAGAACAATCCAAAGTACACCAACTCTCTTCTCTCCAGCCTGCACAACCCAAGAGAATGGACCCCCTTTTCTGCCACACAGTCCCTTAGGTTGTCCACCTCCTTCCATGGCTCTAGTGCATCTGGTTAAGAATCTCCATGTTGGGACTCTCAGGATTCACAACTCTGAGAAAAACTTAACACATGCTAATGCATCTCAGAAATGTAGGAATTAATTCATGGGTGGAATACACCAATAATTACTACATCCAACCAACAATGGATTCTCTCCAACTATTCATTTTTCTTTTCCAAGACAAGATCAAAATGAATGAGGAATGATGAATGGGTGAAAGAGTGAATAGAGAGAGAGAGAGAGAGAGAGAGAGAGAGAGAGAGAGAGAGAAGAAAATGAAGAGTTTGAACCCCCAAAATAGCCCAAAGATGGGTTTATATAATTACTTGGACTCAAGAACCACATGGCCTTCCCCAAGAAGCTCATGTGACCACTTCTCTCAATTAAAATAATTATGGGTGAATAAAATATAATAAAAATCCTTAGCCCCCCAATCCTCCTCTCTTGTGGAATCATAGCCCCCTATAACTCTTGTCCTTTTTCGTCTAGCATCCAACGATGTATTTTATTTTTAATGATGATCAAAACATTACATTTCCTAGGCTCGTTGGCCTCTTTTAATTGTTTGGGCTCTTTGGCCTTTCATCAAATAAACAAATACATTATTTAATATGGGGAATCAAAACTGGGGCATCACAAAAACATAATCCCTTATATTGGAGGAATGGGGTGATCAAATACTTAACTTGTCAATGCTACAAAGATTGAGTTGCACTAGTTGAACCACTTGTGCAAAACCATTTCAAAGAGTTACCCCTAAAGTATCATATCTCTCCCCTTCTTTTGTAGTAGTGGATGCCAAAGATGTTAAACATAATTTATCTACTATGTAAGAGAGTTGACTTAGAGCGAGCTAACAAGTGTGGTTGGGCCTTGTTGGAACCTTAGCAAAAAAATTAAGATAAGATGGCACTAATGCAATAGTCAAAAGAATCATCGAAGATTGTGGCACCCATTTTGGAGGATCACTAGAGATAATCAAAGAAGATCAACACGGATCAACACTCATGATATGGAAATTGAGGAGGTAGTGAGTAGTTTAGATTAATGACATAGCTAGTGGCGTAAGGATTTTGAATAAGTCTTCTAGACTACGACTAAACAATATAAATGTAAGGGCTTTGTCAGATCTTGCATTGAGGTTATTGTTGATACTATTAATATTATTGGTTCTTATAGTTCTTGACATGTTATATGTCGTTAGTTGGAATTGGTTGTTGCTATTGTTATTGTGAGTTTTGGTATGCGTCTTGTTGTTTTTGTTGTTTAGGGTTGTGGTCTGAGCCCTGAAGAATGTTATGTTGTAACCAAGATGTATTTGGTGATTGAAATCAATATAATCACCCTTCCCTTTTATTTATTAGTTATTTGGTGTATTTTGTTTATATGGATTATTTCACTTAAAAACTATGTTGCATATGTC
>JASDQU010735940.1:111022-128608 GCA_032191745.1 Picea mariana | reverse complement strand
GAAGTTTGGCATGGATGGGAAAGGCAATGTATCCAAATTTAATAGGCATATCATATGGGAGCTTATATTTAAATCTTGATGCAAGCGAATCCCACCATCTTAGCTGCCATATTGTGAGTTATTTAATGTTGTAAGCCTCCAATATTTAAGCAACCCCCTACCATAAGATATTTGTGGCATGAAGTGTTCCCCAAGTTTCAGATTTTTCTGAGAAGTGAGGCATGAAATAAAGTCATCCACTAATTTTCCTTTGGTGAACCTTGACATTACCACCTTTCATGCGAGTGTTAGAAAAAATGGAAGTGTCAACTTTTGATTTGATTTTCCATTATTTTTGGCAAGACTTTGGCCCTACACCTGTTCACAAGATTTTGGGAGTGGTTTAGCTATTAATTAAAATCGTTAGGATTGTTTTATATTCCTTTGCTGATTGCTATGTTCGATTTCTAGTGTCAAAACTCGTAGTGTTTTTATTGTTGTGTTGCTAAGATAGTGTTTTTATTGTTGTGTTGCTAAGATGTATTTTGCAAGGCAATACAAATAATATGTATCACATTTATTTTTAATGTTGATAAAAATGATTACTTAACAAATTATACAAATCTAAATTTGATTGTTTTATACTGCTTTGCTGATTGCTATTTTCGATTTCTAGTGTCAAAATTCATTGTGTTTTTATTGTTGTGTTGCTAAGATGTTTGCAGGGAAATACAAATAATATGTATTATATTTATTTTTAATGTTATAAAAATTATTATTTAACAAATTATAAAAATCGAAATGTATTAATTTAGATCTATTTTAACTTTACAAATATATCAGTTTATATATCTTGAGATTTGCCATATATTATTTATAATTTTTTTTTTTTTTATCTATAAACATTTTTGCTCCATTTCTAATGGAATAGGTTATTAGCATAACAAACCAAACATATTTTTTAATGAATTTGTTTACAAATTCAATGATTTATTTTATTATTATTATTT
The DNA here is from genome assembly GCA_032191745.1 of Picea mariana. Classification (NCBI taxonomy): domain Eukaryota; kingdom Viridiplantae; phylum Streptophyta; class Pinopsida; order Pinales; family Pinaceae; genus Picea; species Picea mariana. Next base: position 127,619 of record JASDQU010735940.1, on the reverse strand, counting down.
ATGAATTATTGAAATATAAATTTAGATTTGTTGAAATAATAGTATAAAGTTGTTCTAATAAGATTTTGAGCTCTATCTACAATATTGAAATTTATAAAATTGTAAAACTTCATTTTCAAAATAATGACTTTTAATAACCAAATTAGATCACATTATTAACTTGATAGAAACATTTGTTCAAGAGTCAATTCATATTTGAAAACAAAGTTTGAAAAAAAAATAAAGAAAAAAAAAAAACTGAAGTTTCACCATAATGGAACATAGTTTCTAATATATTGAACCTGTCTTTATTCACAAAACAAAATATGAGTGAAGCCATAAAAGCTTTGCTTATAGTGTTTCTTAAATTTCAATATATAAATAATTAAAATTGAAACATATTAATTGTTGCTTATTAAGGGTGTATGTTTCAAGAGAATTAAGTCAGAATCACTTTTTTTTGTTATTTAAATTGTATTTTTGAATGTATAAATGGATTCAGCATGCTGAATAATTTTTAGGGTCCTAGAATTATATAGAATTAATCACTCAAATCTACAGATCCAAAAATTTCTAACCCAAAACAAAATTAGACAAAAAATATCCCAACTAAAACTTAAAACAATTAGATTATGGACTGAATTTCCTCCCTTAACCATAACTGAATGATATTAAAGCCTGAAGCTCCTCCCTTAACCATAACTGAATGTGGATATGGAAGCTAGGAAAAACAATTTAATTGTTTAATATGAATATGACATGCATATTGACCAAATTCATATCACAAGGAATTTCGACTCCCGAGGGATTGGATTAGAATATAGCGTGTCAAACGATATTAAATATGAAATGTGATAGATAAGGAGAAAAATTTATCGTCTGGATATTGTAAGTCGGTGGTACAACGCAGATCAGACACATCCTGAAGCCATCATTGGGGGCCATCCGAACTGGTCACTTCCAACTCCCAATGTCGGTGTTGACCAGCTTCCAGGTCAACACCTCTTCTCTGGATTGGAGGGCTTTGCATCGAACAGTGGGTGCCTGTCCCATGCCGTCCATTGCCAAACTTTATCCGGTCTCCTCAATGGCCTGCAACTCTCTGCTACGTTACCAGAGCATCATCTTGTACCTGCTGAACTTATCATCATCTCGATCCGTGTTCTACTTTTACTTTTTTTAATGAAAGAAAATGAAATTCTATCTGTATGCCCGACCCCACGTTTTTAAGTCGGTTATCAGACAGTGGCAGTCAATAGTCCGCTATCAAATAATGGCAATCAACCAGCATCTAGGTATGAAGCTAACTTTGTAAAGGCATTTTCTAGTTGATGAAATGTCTTTTTTCCTCTGAATTTGGCGACATAAATTTATATCAATCACTATTTTTGTTTTGTTGTTTAAAAACTATTTTTGAATATAGAAATAGATTTAGCTTGAAAAACCCTAAGACACTGATTATACAGAAATAATCAATTAATCAAATCTAAGAATCTAACAATTTCTCGCATAATTTAAGGTAAATACCCCAAAAATAATCATTTCTTAAAACTTTTAATCTACTGCTGATAATCAATCAACCTTTAAATAAAAATTAATTTTATAAGATATTTTGATAAGAATTTAGATATAAATTGAAATATGATAAAGTTTTAATAAATTTAAATTTAATATATAATATAATATGTTTTTAATTTTTTTTATTTGATTTTAAATTAATTTATATGATAAAAAAATTTCATATTAACAAAAATTTACCTTGGATGATTTCGATTTCAAATAATACAACATTAAATATATTTTATATAGGAATATAAATTCTCAAATTTGAGATACTTCAAATAAAATTATATAAAAATATAAGTTGTCAAATTTGAAATACTTCAAATAAAATTATATTATTTCAAATAAAATTATATCTTAATAGTAGATATTACATTTAATTCTATTAGCAGACAATTCAATTCAGTATCAGATCTATTTTTAAAAAGAGTACAGTATCATATCTATTTTTAAAAAGAGTACAGTGCAATAATAATTAGGTTTGAGTGGAATGTRATTATGGTCCATTCATAAATATAATTATTTTATTTATAAATATGTATGTTCCATTTAAATATGTAGGATTTTTTTTTATTGATTTATTTAATAAGAATTTTTTAATAARGATAAGTTTAAATGTTTTAAGTTTTTAATTTTTTTTTGGTAATTGTTATCAAAATTTGATTATGCAATTGTTACTGAAATGAAAATTTTCTATTATTTGAATTTTATTTTTAAAAATATAAATTAATTCAATATCCTGAAAAACCTCTAAARCAAATATTCSAATTGTGCAATCTCAGCAACTAAATATGTTTYAGTTGATCCTTTTAAATTTTTGACAAAATTTTAGACAAAACTGGTCTGAAAAAAATACTATAAAAAATAAAAAACTAAAAAAATGAGACATTTTCAACTTAACACTTAAAAATGCAATTCCATTAACTCAGAATTCATCTTTACATATACCAAACTTACAAAACTTGATGCAACCATATAACCTTATACTGAAGTTTAACTAACAAAGTAGTTAGGTAACTGGATACATCTATACATTTCATATACCTCCATGAAAGTGACATTAACATTCTCAACAAACATAATGTTTATATAGAATTTAGAACAATTCATGTACATTTATACTGTTAGCTCAAAATAAAATATAAACCTGCCAAACTTATAAAATTGATATATTCATGTAACCTTTGCCAAAGTTATAAAATTGATATATTCATGTAACCTTTCTCAAACAATATGCACCCAATAATCATTTACAAGAATTATCTCCTCATTATAAAAAAAAATCATCTACCTATATTATTCATTCTCATTTTTCTGGTGAACTTTGAATTATGCTAAACATAATATGTATATATTTATGGAAAAACATAATATGTATATATAAATTAGACATTATATATATATATATATATACTAATGGATTTTGAACAACAAAAAATAGTGATTCAAGTAAATTTATATAGCAGCATTCAGGTCAGAAAAACCATTTAGTAAAAGTGGGTTAACCAACACACACACACACACACACACATATATATATATATTATAAATGTCAATTATGCCAATATATATAGGAGTGGGTTAACTCCAGCAATCTTCCCTCCAGAGTTATTTTTTAGGCAGGTTTTCCCGCAGTCTGCTTTTAAATTTCCAGCCAATCTAGAAATCTGATTGATTTTTTGAGCATGTGGGTTGGTTTAAAATGGAACAAAACCCTAGAGTGAAGTTCCAAAATACATGAAACTTTGATCCATGTGAAACTTAGACTACCCTTGAAATTTTGGTCCATTTTTTTAACCTGAAAAATGAAATGGAGAGAAGATTGCTCCAAATTAGCCTACTCTCTCTCTCTATATGCTAATGTACTAATATATATACTAGCACAGCCGCTAAGTCGCGGCTGAGAACGCCAAAAGGTAACGACTGAGAACGCTTGCCCCCAATATATTGAGAATGCGTGCTTTCAATATAAAACGTTATGAACAATAAATCTGATCTATTGATTTTGGAGGACGATTAAGAATATGCCAACATCTTCAATGCATAGCCATCAAATTAGGGTTTAAAGTTAAATAAGGTTAAAAGATCATTAATTGTACCCATTATCAATAGGTGTACGCCTAATAAATTACACTATTTGTAAAAAAAATAAAATTATAATAAGTCGTGGAAAAGGTGGTTTCGAGATCATGTTAAGAGATAGATCTTACGGATGCTGTCAGATTGTTGGAACCAACATTAATTACTCTGTTATTGAATGCATATTGTTTGCCATGGCCCTCCCTCTGGTGACGTTTGACCGACATATTACTTGAAAAAATGGATACGGCTTTCGATATACCTACATGAGAGCCGCAACAAACGTAATGCTTGTATAGAATAGTGATAGGACGATGGAGTCTGGTGATAAATTAGGCAGCTAGAATAATCGCTGGCGATCGAGGAGTATGGATCACCAAGGAAATGAAACCCAATATTATAGCTTCAGAAATGGCAAGAAAGGGAAAAAAAGAGAATGCTGCCTATGTGGGGACGTTGGATTTCAGGAGCGCTTGTTCAGATGCCACAGATGCTACCACCGATTTCAACACATGTGAGTCTCTATTTCTCAGTAATTTCATTGCATGCACTCAATCACTCAATCAGAGCCTCTAGGGTTCTGCTTTTCTGCTAACCCCTGAGATTTTATCCTCATCATATTTCTCATATGTCGCCATTCTTGCAGATATTGCAGCAGGCTGTATTCTGATCAATTGGAATTAGGTGGTGTAAATGTGTGTGACTGGTGCCAGGACTTGGAAGCAAAAGAGAAAAATCAGAGCCACAAAAGGAAAGTTGAATTGCAGGAAATGGAAAATAAGGATGCCAAGGAGGTAGCTGCCAGTGAAATTATGTCCACGTCGGCATCCACAAGTGCCTTGAAGCAGCCTGCATCGGTAACCATTGACAAACCCAAGAAAGCTAACGCTAAGACTGCTAGTCTTAAATTCCACATCAAATTTGGAGGGAGTAAACTGAGCCTGAACCAGAACCAGAACCAGCCGTCTCTCACAGAGATCAAGCCATCTATTGAAGGCTTCAGAAGTTTGCCCCCTATTACTTCTGAGAGCAGCCCTACCAAAGGTGGATTGGGTCGTCGGTATAAGCTACTCTCTGACGTGCTATCCTGAGAAATCCCCAAACAGAGTTTGTTGCTTAAACATTTCTCATCAGTTTTATATGTTTGGGCTGGAGACAAGAAGATCACTTCTCTTGTCTGAAACTATAGAGATGTACAATGTTTTAAATAATTTAAGTGAGCTAGATTTTTCTTTGTGATATGTAACAAATGCACAAAGCTGATGAGGGCCTTGTTTATTGGACATGTTTGTAAATAACTCCATTTCAACCATCAAATTTTCTTCCATTCCAATATGCTGAAAACCTATATCATATCATTTGAGCCCTCTCTTTGCTACTAGGGAAACGCCAGAAGACTTAGGAGAAACCCTGTGACAGTAAGGAACCTCTGGATTTCATAAGTAGATTGTTAAGTCACCTGGTGAATTCAATCATAGGCAGCATAGATATGAGCAGAACTGTCCACAATAAGGCAGCTTTAATAGGTGGAGGAGGAGAAAAAGTAGCCTTTCGAATCTGTACCTGTCAAGGAGCAAATTGTTTCAAACCCAAATGTTTTTGTCGGCTTGCACAGGTCCTCAAACCCATTATCTGTTTCAGGAGCAGTTTATCAACTTTTTTTTTTTTTTTTCTATTCTTTGGAATCTGGTTATACAGGAAGTGAGTTTTTCTCGATCTTGAATTTTGGTTTAATTTTTTATTATCAAAAATTCAAATTTTCCATTGTCAAATTGATTTGAAATTTTGAATTTTTATCAACAAAATCTTAAATTAATTTTACACCAAATACACAGATTTAACATCACTCTAATCAGACCTAAAATTTCTACCAAAATCTATTTACTAAAAATTAGCTTACTTCTCTATCCCTTCTGAAAATCGGGACTATGTATCAAACACACGATCTGTTTCAGATTCACATTCTGTTGTCGTTTCATACGCACGATTTGACTCAGATTCGCGAGTTGTATCTACCTCCCGCTGTGGCGACATCCGGCACTATGAGGGGAGATGGATCTGCCATTTGTGTAGACCATGCTGCCTTCGATGCTTTACAAACTCAGCTATTTTTGCCCCAGATACTAGAATCATGCAGGGCCAGCTGAAAATTGACGGTTAATTGGCTGTCATTTGTCCATTTTGAACGTCAAAATAAGGGTACTTCCAAAATTAAACGTTATTTCTGACATGCATTTTTCAGTTTCAATTATTTTTTTTTTCAACGGATTAAGTCGCGGGCAGGTCATCCGAAGGGCCACATCCATTTGGCCGATCACAAAATATTAAGCCTAATCTCAATGAATCCAGAGAATTGAACCCACGACCTTCTAACAGAGAAGCAAAGTCTTGGTTTCAAATCCCGTTTGTAATGCAAGTTTATATTCTTTCATCTATGGAATGTAACAGCTAATGCCCCTTTGAGAGGAGAACTTAGCCAGTGAAACTTTCAGGTTATATTCATTTTAAAAATAAAAATAAAAAATAAGGTAAAAATAAATAAAAATTATTATTTCGAAAATTTAGTGAGTCACTGAAACTCTTATGATATATTTATTAAAAAAAAAAAACATTTTTTTATTATCTTTGTTGATAGAATATGTGTTTTCTTTTAAGAGATCATAGGTTCAAATTCAAAGCGGGTAGGGTATGTATACTTTCATAGACTTTACCAGTAAAATAGCTGAACAGAGGAGATCCCTTATGTTAAGTAGAAAAATCTTATTAATTTATAATAAAGATTATTATTACCAAATAACCATAACCAATACCAATTATGACTATTTTATTATCAATAATATCAACCAGATTAATCATGCAGCCTTGGACATAATGGGAAGAGTTTCCCCTTCTTGAGATTCCAGCAATTGTATTGTTCCCTTTAGAATCCTTAATGTTTCCTTCAACCGTATATATGTAAGCCTATTCTATTCAATTCCATGTAGATGGGCTTAAATGATCTAAAAAAAATAAAAATAAATAGTTGATTCTCTAAAGACTTAACATAATTAAAAATATGGTTCAAGGAAAAAAAATGTTTTGTTATTTGATTGGCTAAATCAACCATCCAACTACCAATTTGGATTCACCAAAAATTTGAAGAGGTTGAATTCCCCTTGCAAAAGCTATTTTAAATAATGTTAATACCAAAAATTTGAAGAAGTTGAATTCCCTTTGCAAAAGTTATTTTAAGGAATGTTATTACAACTCACAGCTTGCAAAAGTTATTTTAAGGAATGTTATTACATCTCATAGCTTGCCTCATTGTTGGTGCCCCTTCCAAGAGTGATGTCGAAAGAGAATTGATGAGTGTCAAAGAAGAAAAGGTTCCCTGGGTCCACAAGGTCATGTATTTTTGAAGCTAACTCCATCATAAAACTTTAAGTGATAGATATGTTTATGTTCAAAGTTCACAATTTGCCTTGGGATTTTGGTTTAGATTTTTTTATGTTCAAAGTTACAATTTGCCTTGGGATTTTGGTTTAGATTTTTTTATGTTCAAAGTTACAATTTGCCTCGGGATTTCGGTTTGTTTGTTAACTTTTAGAAATATGTGAATTTTACTTTGTAGAAAACCTTTAGTGGAGTGAAAGATTTTTTTTTGGAAAAAATCATTTCAACATTAATTATTTGCATGTATTCACATTATAAAATAGCATGTTATTGGTTTAAATTTATTACCTATCGGTTGCAACTTGTCTTGATCAATTAAAACTTGTAAATTGCAATGAATTCTATCAATGGTGAACAACATTGCAAATGATATTATTTTTTGGGATGACATTATACAATGTATATATAAGTAACAAAATTTAGTTTGAAAGATGTAAGAGAATGAATTTCCATGTATTCTTTAATAATATTTTGATAGAAATTGAGAGTAAAAAGTGAAAAAAGGATTGTAGAATTGATTTTTCTGAAAAGATGGAGGGACTGTAATGTGATTGATTATTTAAATTTAGTAGATGTAGGTATTTTCTATTATCGTCATGTATCTTTATTATTAATTGATAAAATCTGTTGTCCCTTCCAATGACTCTTTGTCGTGATGGTGAATCTTGTTATGGATTTGAAATGTCGACACACTAAATTGTTATTATGGATACTTGAAAAGTATTTCATTTTGAAAAAACACAACACATGACTATTAGAACTGTAATTACTACCTTGTGTAGAAGAGAAGTCTAGAATGAGACCCAATTACTAGAGAAATTGAAAGTAAAAATTGAAAAAATGACTGTAGATTTGATTTTTCTGAAAAGATGCAAGGACTATAATGTGATGTATTATTTAAAATTATCCAACCTAGGTGTTTTTATTATCGTCACGCCTATTCATTATTAATCAATCAAATCTAATGTCTCATCAAATGGCACTTTGTCCTAATGATGAGTCTCGTTATGGATTTGAAATGTCGACACACTGAATGGCTACTTTGGATACTTCGGAAGTCTTGCATTCTGAAATTCACACCACTGAAATCTTAGAACCAGAATTATTACCATGTATAGAAGGGAAATCTGGAATGAGATCTAATTAATAGAGAAATTAAGAGAAAATTTTGAAAAAAGGATTACAGATTTGTTTTTCTGAAAATATGCAGGGACTATAACATGATGTATTATTTCAATTTAGTCAACATAGGTATCTGATATTATTGTCATACATATTCATTATTAATTAGTAAAAAAAATTGTCCCTTCCAATGACTCTTAGTCTTGATGACAAATCCTACTATGGATTTGAAACATCAACAAACTAAATGACTACTATGGATACTCAGAAACTCTTGCATTCTAAAAAAAAAACACCACATAAAGCTTAGAACCATGTAACTACCCCTCTGTTAAGACATAAATGTAAGTGAGTACAGTAGTGGTAAATATTTTTTTTTGAAACATCAATTAGTACAAGTGTTATGCGAAAATAACATACATAAATATTTACACATTCTATTCTCATCTATATCACTACACAACAAGATTCAGATGTACAAAATCATTATTATTCAAGATCAACCATATCACATAAATATAACAAAAGATGTCTACCTGCCCAACCTCCCCTGCAAAGTTAGGACCTTCAAGACACATAATCAACGCTCAACTCCAAGATTCATTCGATTGATTTTGACCATCTAAGGTCCGAGGATTGGTGACTGTTCTGAGGAACATGAAGGTATCTACTCCCATAACCAACTTTAACCTAGACTCAGGACTAAATTCGATGGTAATGTACTTAATCATAATGCAATTAATTCATTCAATAACTCATTATACTAGTACATAATTCATCAATTCATCATTCAAATTTCAGATCATAAGAAACTACTCAATTGTCTGGTTTCATTCCATTACAAAATCATCGCTATTACCATATACATGTCAATGTTATAATCCACTTTGTAAGCTCAACAATTAACAATCCATTATGGATAATGATATCATTTAATTTAGTACTAAATTTAACATAGCAATATACATAATAACCTCATCAGAAATAATCAATTTCTCTTCAATTTAGACTTACAATTCATATTAAATTCATACCTCTAACCATAATTGTCAACAACAATTCTATAGTTTTTAATAGGTGAGTCATTTTCCAAAGTATATAAAAATCACACTAATTTCATACTGAATATTATCACATCAATCTCGATCATGGATTGCGCAATTAAACTTTTATCTTATATCCAAAGCATAGTTATGTTATACCAATTGCATAGTTGTTGTTTAACGGTTATTACGGCAGGCAAAATTTATTGTTAAAGAACCAACTTAATTCTAATGTTTCAAGACATTTCACAACCCATTTACTTACTAACTTTTAATCCCCAGTCTATATTGTAAAATTAAAGTTATAATTTAAATTCCTCTTGAGTATAATATATAATATGATCTCTATAACTATAATAGTATGGTATTTCTAAGATAAATTTTTTGCTTCAACTCTTCGACCATTCTTCCTAAATGTACATCACCCTTTATCATTTAATAAGTTTTACCATATCCTTATTAACCCAAATGATTATAATTTAACACTCTCAATATAAAATATCTTATTATAATCATTATATAGTTGATCACTAAATAGTTCGATAACCATTAATTCATAAACATTCCAAAGCCATTACATGAATCAAATGATTTTTTGATCATATTATTAATTGAAATCAATCCAATGGAAGTAGAGTGGTGCATAAGAGGTGTTAAAGTCTTTTACTATAACTATTGTTAAGTTTTATTTTATTGGGATAAATCCTAATCATTCTTGGAAAACCTTTCTTACTTTTTGAATTTCATTAACAGTCAATAGGTATACACATAAGAGTAATACTTACAATCTAGCGTCAAATACTTTCATTAAAAATCCTTATTAAATATTCTCTGTATTTGTTGACACTAACTTAAAGGTATTCTATCCAAAATCATGACATAAGTTAACCTGGTACTCTATTATTGCATCTACTATATGTAGTTTTGTTGGAGGTACCACTCCACTCAATAAAGAATGGAACGAAATTATATACTAGGTTCAATGGTTCTTTACGGGTTGGTCACAATTTCTCACATCAATCTACAGAGTAAAATCGGAAAATAATTGAACTGGAAGGATATCTTGGAAAACGATCCATCCACATACATTACAGGTATAAAGGATAATAGTATTGTTAATCATTCGATATGTAAGGTACTCGATCTATTATAATAGCATGAAACAAAAATATTGCAGAGAATAATAGCGGAACAACACAATAGATGAAACCACAACTCCAAATAATACCTTTATTGATAGGAAACAATGTTCACTTGCCTCTTCGAGGGGGAAACCTCCAACAGAGAAATGCTCTATTACAATAATTCTCAAGGAAAAACTTCTCATACCCTCTACTCCTATTTATACTAAATCTATCTATCTAAAAGAACAATCTAGAGGAATATCCTTCTAGAAGTTGAAGCTTCTATTAGGTCTTCTTACATTTGAATTATTCTCCCTTATTGCTAGGCCTTATTAATATTGGCCTTTATTACATGGAAATATATTATCTTACCCACATGAGGGGTTAGGGAGGTTAGGTACCTAACATTAGGGAGGTTAGGTCCCTAACATGTCCTCCCCCTTAAAAAAAAACCTTGTCCTCAAGGCTTGAAATGAGGAAATTGTTGCAAAATGGTAGTTGTTTCCTAAGTGGCATCTGTTGGTGTTGTATATTTCCACTAGAATACCACTTCCTTGATGGTGTGTTGATGCAAATGATTCTCACATTGGTCCAAAACTACTTGTGGCTGCAACCGGATGGATCCTTCTTCATCCAACTCGAGAAGGCTGGTTTGAGTTTAGCACTTAGTTCCAATCACCTTCTTTAATTAGGAGACATGAAAAACAAGATGGAGCTTATAATGAATGGAAAAAGCTAATTGATAGGCCACTTATCCCACACACTTGAGAAAATTATAAGGACCATAAAATTTGGGCGCAAGTTTCTGACAATGGTTAGCCTTAAGTGAAGTTTTCTTATAAGGTTGCAGTTGAAGAAACACCTAGTCTCCTTTAGCAAATTGTCGTTCAGAGCGACCTTGATCTACCTGTTGCTTCATGTGATTCTGGGCCATGACCAAATTCTCTTTGAGGGTACGAAGAATAGCCTCTCGAACTAGAGACACTTGGCAGGTATGAGATAACTGAAGGTGTATTTTTTCCATATACTTCTTCAAAAGGAGTCATGTAGGTAGTTGTATGGTAAGAAGTGTTGTACCACCATTCAACTAGTGGTAACCATTGATCCCACTGATTTTTCCTTTTAGATGCAAAACACCTCAAATATGTTTCCAAACACTTGTTGACAACTTCAGCTTGACCATCAGTCTGGGGATGATAAGTTGTGATGAGATGCAATTGGGTGCCCTGTAGCCTGAATAGATCTTTCCAAAAATTGCTGGTGAAAGTGGGATCTCGATCATAAACAATAGAATGAGGCATGCCATGAAGCTTGAAGACCTGATCCATGAAACATTGAGCCACAATGGAGGTGGTAAATGGGTGTTGAAGAGCACATAAATGAGAATACCTGGAAATAAGATCAATGACCACCATGACGAATGAATTATTGCCCAATTTAGGTAGGCCCACAATAAAATCCATAGAGATATCCCTCCAAATAGAAGGTGGAATCAGAAGCGATTGTAGTGTTCCAAGAGCTTTGATTTTTTCTCCCTTGTTGCATTGACAAACATCACATTCTGCAAAAAAATTGTGAATGTCATGTTTCATACCATCCCAAAAAAAGAACGTTTGACCTGGTCATAGGTTTTGGTAAACCCTGAGTGCCCAAATATGGGTGTAGAATGAAGCTCAGAAAGTACTGTGGATTTAAGTTGTGACTGTTTACTTAAATACAAACGACCTTTGTAGAGATGCTCATCATTTTTCCAAGAGTACCTTGGGGAAACTGGAAAATTGGCCTGCAATTGTTGGATCAAATGTGAAATGTTGGGATCTTGTATCCATTCCTAGAAAACATGTTGGAGCCAATCTGGTACAATGAAGGAGAGGGAAAAAGTGACCCTTCATCTTCATATGTTCTTGAAAGTGCATCAACAACCACATTGTATTTTCCTTTCTTGTAAATGATCTCATAATCATATCCAAATAGCTTAGTCACCCATTTTTTTTGGTCCAAGGCAGAAGGGCATTGTTCCAGAAAATACTTGAGCCTTTGATGATCTGTCTTAATTTGGAAGCACTACCCCAATAGATAAGGGTGCCAGAGATCCACTACATACAAAATAGACAACATTTCCTTTTCATAGATTGATTGGAACAAATTTCTCTCTGACAATTGTTTGCTAGTAAAGGCCAAAGGTCGACTATCTTACATAAGAACTATTCCAATTCCTCTCTCGGAAGCATCACATTCTAGGAAAAATGTCTTTGTGAAATCAGGAAGGGCCAAGACTAAAGTGGTGCACATGGTCGTCTTCAAGGCTTGAAAGGCCTGATCAAATACAAGATTCCAAGTGAAAGACTTCTTTTTAAGGAGAGCAGTGAGAGGTGCTGCAATATTTCCATATTTCTTAACAAACTTGTGATAATAGCCTATTAAACCCAAAAATACACACAAGATTTTGAGAGTCTTTGGGCGAGGCCAATCTTGCATAGCTTCAATCTTCTTAGGATCCACCTTGACACCTACCTTTCCAACAATATGACTCAAGTACTCGACTTTCGAGGCTCCAAAAGAACATTTAAATTGTTTGAGGAAACGTTGGTGCTGAGAGAGTAGATGTAGAACTCAATCCACATGATCAAGTGGGGTTGTCTAGATTTTACTATATATGAGGATATCATCAAAGAAAACTAAGAAAAAATGACGAAGAAAAGGATGAAAGACATGATTCATGAAGCTTTGGAAAGTGAAGGGAGCATTACAAAAGCCAAAGGGCATGACCAAAAACTCATAGTGGCCCTCATGAGTTTGAAATGCAGTCTTAGGAATGTCTACCTCGTTCATATGTATCTAGTGGTAGCTATAACGAAGATAAAGTTTAGTAAAGAACTGGGCACCACCCAATTCATCTAAGAGGTCATCAATGACAAGAATGGAAAATTTGTCTTTGATGGTGAGTTTATTCAGCCTTCTTTCTTGAGCGCAAAAGTTAGAACACATGCGCCTTATTTATTAAGAATCATGACCATAGGAGATGAGTAGGGGCTCATACTAGGACGGATAACACCTGTGGTGAAAAATTCTTGAACACTTTTCTCAATTTCATTTTTCTAGGAAAATGGATGACGATAGGGATGAACATTGGGAGGAAGGTTGTTGGGGATAAGGGGAATGGAATGATCATTAATACCACGGGAAGGAGGAAGTCCCTGGGGAGTGGAAAAAACAACTTGATGTTTGGAGAGGATGGATTGGAGGTCCTGCGACACATAGGGTGTCTCAGTGGAGTGAATGGCATGGATTTATGCAATAATTATAGAATAACCTTTTTGAGGATATTTTCCATGCAATGGGAACTGATGATCTCCGAGGAACCAATGATTATGCCTTAGAACTTATATTGTTGGCCCTCCTAGTTGAATTGCATGGTTAATTCCTTAAAATCCATGAGAATGGGACCTAGAGTCCTTAGCCATTCCACACCCAACACAATGTCACAATCACCCATGTTGAGAGAAAACATATGAGATTTCATGTGGTACTGAAAAATTTGGAGACACGCATTTTCACAATGCCCCCCACATTTCATGGACCCGCCATTAACAATCATGATTTGAAGATTATTGACTAGATGGATATAACAATTAGTTTGTTGGGAAATGCGGCAATGAATAAAATTATGGGTGCTTCCACTATAGGGAACATACTTAATTAAATCCAAAATTTTGTACAATTAAACATATAATTCCTTTCTCATACATAAATAATTCATTCACCATCATATAGGCATAAATATTCAACAAAAAATAAAATTTATCCACAACATGAAAATAACTCAGCAAATTCATAATTAAAATACCTCATTCTAATGCTAATTCCCGCTTCTCTGGTTGTCCTTTCCCTGCTTCCTTGCCCAGCTTGATGCACTGACCCAACTCTGCCCAAACCAACTAACCTCCCAGCCAGCTAGGAGCAATCTGTCTGGCTCCCTACCTCCAGGAAACCGAAAGGAATCCTAGCCCCCATGCCCAAAACCCCCAGCAACCTGGTGCCCCCTGCTTGGGTTGCATTTGTTCGGATTTGAGTCAGTTGTGGGTTCTCTAGCGTTGCGCCTCTACTCTTTGTGGTGTCTACATGTCAATTCTACGTGATCATCGTGGGTTCCTTCTACTGCTAGACATCCTCCAGTAGACAACGAGGTAATTTGATGACCTCTCCTGCTATGCTCAATAAAATTCCTTCTGAACTTCTTCTCCTTCGCTGACTATTTTGACCCCGTATATCTCTTACTCTGCTCATGACGTTTGGAAAATATTTCGCCTTGGATGGTTTTTTTAAGGATCGGAGAAAGGGAGGCGGAGAAGGTCTAGAATCATTTGCCTTTCGCTGTTGGAGAGACCATATACTTATTTGGAAAAAGAAAGAGATGAACTCTGATGTCGAACTCAACCCACAGGGCCGCAGAGGAAAAGACACGGAAACTGATGAATACCTTGCTGAAGCAAATCAACCTATTCTAATTGGGTGGGCATCAATTAATCCCCTCCATTTAATGTTTCTTTCCCCCCCTTCATACGTAAGTCTTTAATTAAATAAACTAAAATTATTAAGCCCCTTTAATTTATTACTCAAATATTTAATGAGTCTATTAATTAATTAATTAATCATCGATAGGTATGAACAATTAATTAATTAATATTATTAAGAAATCATTATTGTTTAACTCAACATATTAGGATAGTCAGATTATCAAATTAATTAAAATTAATAATCCCTATGCATCTATTTAACCAGGGTTGTTACATACACTCACCCTTCAGGAAACTTCGTCCCGAAGTTAAGGTATCTCATGGTACAAAGGAAAAGAAACATGGTTCACAGATTCATAACAATTAACTGACACTATTAGTAAGTAGTCACGAAAACTCATACATACTAGTGTACATGTACAAGAAATGCATGTGTAGCTAGTACATACAAGTCTCGTGCATGTACTAATAATCAATAACTATCACCCTTTAGTAATTTATGTATGCATCCAATCCAATCAACAAGACTAGTCTTTTATAAAAGACAATAAACCAATCAATTATTTGCGAAATCCTTTAATTACGATTATCCTAGTTCAACAATTTTATTTAGACAACTGTGGTTTAGTTATGTAATTATGAATATTCATATATGCACATTTTCTTTTTAGAAGGGAAAACATTAAATTCCACCATCAGACAATCTCCATACTTTCTCAACTATTTCTACTCATCCTTCCTCCCTAACTTACTTCCATCTCCATTCCTATCCTTTCTTTGCTGGACTATCTTGGAGCATCAACTATATTGACCTAAATCCAAATAGAACTCGTAAGCAGAAGTGTCACTATCTCGACCAAGCTTCCCCAACAGGAAACTGACAGTCATCATCACACGTCTTGGGGAGTGTGAGCTAACACCGTCCTCCCATGACTTCAGGTTTTGGAGGATACACGGTGGGAAATGCCTCCACCCCTCCTAATCATAACTAGGCTCCACACCCTACAATGGAATATATAGTGGCACCGTGTTGCTGGGAGTTTTGTCATCGTTTATTTGGTTTTGGGCAGTCTCATCACTTGAAATCCTGCACTGGTCCACATATCATAGCAATGCATCCAAACCAATATAATTTCACATACAAATATTCGTACCATAATGTTTCTCGCCTAGTGGTCATGACATTCACTTTCATCATTATCATCCCTTGGCTATCTCATAGCCCATGACCTGTAGATTAGTCTGTAACACAAACTCATACATTTCTATGCATTATCATCATGTAATTACATACAATCATTATTTCAATTTGGTATCCATGTACCAACAACTTAACATCAAAGTTTTCAAGTTAAAAATAGATCTCATAATATCCCATAATTCAATTTCGACACCCCTTCATAAAATTTTCATTTATCAAATAGATTGCATCATATCCAACACCATTCTACTAGCATTTAAACCTTCATAGGATTCACATTCACACATTATGTCACATCATATCCATCATCATTATTAACACTTAAACATTCATAAATTTACATTCACATAGTAGATCGGATTATATCCATCATCATCAATATCATTTAAATATTCATAAAATTTACATTCTCACAATATATCGCATCATAACCATCATTATTCAAATACATATAACATTCATAAAGGTTCATACGTCTTAAAAGTTTAAGTGTATCATTCAATAGTTTCTCTGAAAAAAATAGAAAATAAAAGTATG
>JASDQU010735940.1:73259-103231 GCA_032191745.1 Picea mariana | reverse complement strand
ATATATATATATATATATATATATATATCTGTATCTAACAAAAAAGAAATTGGGCTTGGCTTGCAGGTTAGGTGGGACTGGAGATGGAGCTTGGATTTTCATCAAATTAAGGGTTTTGGGGTTTCACCATAACTAAATAGAAGTGTTTAATTTCTGGGTGGGTAGGTAGGCCCTTGGCTCTAGATTTTGAACCAGTGCTATGATACCATGTGTAGGGACCATACTTAATTAAATCCAAAATTTCATACAATTAAACATATAATTCCTTTCTCATACATAAATAATTCATTCACCATCATATAAGCATAAATATTCAGCATAAATTAAAATTTATCCACAGCATGAAAATAACTCAGCAAATTCATAATTAAAATACCTTCTTCTGATGCTAATTCCCGCTTCTCTAGTTGTCCTTTCCCTGCTTCCTTTCCCAGTCTGATGCACTGACCCAACTCTGCCCAAACCGACTAACCTCCCAGCCAGCTAGGAGTAGCCTATCTGGCTCCCTAGCTTCAGGAAAGTGAAAGGAATCCTGGCCCCCGTGCCCAAAACCCCCAACAACCCGGTGCCCCCTGCTTGGGTTGCATTTGTTCTGATTTGAGTCAGTTGTGGGTTCTCTAGCGTTGCGCCTCTACTCTTTGTGGTGTCTACAGGTCAAGTCTACGTGGTCACCGTGGGTTCCTATTACCGCTAGACATCCTCCAGTAGACAGCGAGGTAATTTGATGATCTCTCCTACTGTGCTCAATAAAATTCCTTCTGAACTTCTTCTCCTCCGCTGACGATTTTGACCTCGTATATCTCTTACTCTGCTCATGACGTTTGGAAAATATTTCGAATCGGATGGTTTTTTTAAGGATCGGAGAAAGGGAGGTGGAGAAGGTCTAGACTCTCTTGCCTTTCTCTATTGGAGAGACCATATACTTATTTGGCAGAAGAAAGAGATGAACTCTGATGTCGAACTCAACCCGCAGGGCCGTAGAGGAAAAGACGTGGAAAACTGATGAATACCTTGCTGAAGCAAATCAACCTATTCTAATTGGGTGGGCAACAACTAATCCCCTCCATTTAATGTTTCTTTCACCCCCTTCATACGTAAGTCTTTAATTAAATAAACTAAAATTATTAAGCCCCTTTAATTCATTACTCAAATATTTAATGAGTCTATTAATTAATTAATTAATCATCGACATGTATGAACAATTAATTAATTAATATTATTAAGAAATAATTATTGTTTAACTCAACATATTAGGACAATCAGATTATCAAATTAATTAAAATTAATAATCCCTATGCATCTATTTAACCAGGGTTGTTACATCCACTGTTAACAAGGATGATGACATTTCAATTCTTAATGTAACCAATTAGCTTGAGGGTTTGGGGACCAGAGATTCTAGTGAGAGCATTCAAGGAAATGACCGGTTCAAATTCGGGAGGGTCGAAGGGTGGGGTCATGTCAATGAGTTTAGGTGACTCGACCACAGGGGGTCCTCGACATCATCTTCAAAAACATCCTCGGAGATGGACATAAAAATATTTTGTTCCTTATAACTATGCCTAGGAAAATATTTTTCATCACAAGTATAACAAAGGCCTTTGAGTTGGCGTTTGACCATTTTTTCCTTCTTCAATTTTTGGATCTTTAGTGGAGTGGAAGGAGCAGTTGGAGTGACTAGTTTAGGGCGAGGAATATAGGAAGGTTTTCTGGTTTGAGAAGAGACAACATGTTGTGCTTCCTTATCTCTTTGAGTAGCATCCACCCAACTTTGAGGTCGATCCATGAGGACATGGGCACGAATCTCATCCTTGAGGTCACTGATAAAACATTCTTGGAAAAAAGCATGAGACATGCTCTCTATATAGAAATCCAATTGCTCAAAAGAAGCTATAAAGACTTCCACTGTGCCATATTGTTTCAACTTTTTCAAACGACCTAAATGGTTGGTGCCAGTGTCAAAGCATTCATAAATCTTTGCCACAAATTGTGTCCAAGCCACACACCCTTGGTGGGCATCTTTTCTCCATTTCCACCATTGCCATCGTTCTTGATCTAGATGGAGAACACCATACCAAAGTTTGGCCAATGCATATGTAATTCCATACAAAAAAAAATAATGTTCCATTTGAGTTACCCAACGAGTGGGATCCAAGCCATCAAATTTGTTCACATCCACACGTGGAAGGCATAGGTCACACTGAAAGTGATGGGGTTGAAAATTCTGGGAATTAGAGGAGGTTTCACCTTCAGAGTGAAAAGGTGGGTCAGAGGAGGGAAGATCTATAGGGATATTCAACTTGGCGCAGATCGTTTTAGTGAAGGCTGCAAGCTGGATATCAAGGTCCTGTTTGATGGTTTCCATTATTGCGTCTATGGATGAATGTATGTTTTTATTGATTGTGGCAATATCGGTACTACGCTACCTCACTTCTTGTTGGGTCTATGTGAAAGTAGAGGACAAGGAATTGAAGTGGGCTTCCAAGTCTTGGCTACGTGTGTGGTTCATGATGAAGAGGGAAAACAAAAAGGGACGGGTGGGACCACACAAAAAATGGGTTATGGGTGAAGGGTATCATGATGATTAGGGAGGTGAGGGGAATCCAATGGGGTAAGGCCCAAATAAGGGTTTCGAAAGGGGGTCGGGTCCACAGGAAAATAATTTGCTGACAAATGATAGGTATGACTGCGATAAAGGAGAGTAGAGGAATCCAATGAGATAGTGCTCAAATAATGGTGCCAACAAGATCCAATTTTTTTTTTCTTTTTTTTACTCCTGCAGAGTTATACTCCGATCTGAAGAATATTGTAGTGTTGAAATACCGAAATTCTTAACAAGAAGAAATGTGTAGTAATTTCACAACCCAAATGAAGGAGGCACAATTGCACGGAAATAGATCTTGTATGTTCTTTTTGTGTTTCTGTCCCAAGGGTTAGGGTATGCAGGGTGTCTACAGACAAGGGTTTTCCATGTTCTATATCTCTTTGATATACATGCAGGTTCCAATAGTAGTACTTGGCCCAATATATCAAGGCACCAACTAAGGAGGATAGACCATGTGCTTAGTCGTACTACCCGAATACCAAGGTACTAGAGAGTATCTTCTCGAGTGTTGTTCTCGGTGGCACTATAACAATCAAGCGACCGATCAGTTTATCTAATGAGGGCTTCAGGAGATCCTAGTTGATCTGTATACAAGTGTTGTTTGATGCAATACCACTCGAAGGGGTACCAACATGGGCTACAAGGGTGTCCAACAGATGTGTGTTTAAGTAAAACTTGTATTTCCTACATGTATTACTCCTCGACCATGGGTTTATGTGCATAACGATAGATCTTTGTAGCTTTAAGATGTTGGAATACGTCTCTACCCTGAAAAAAAATAACCCACAATTTTCTGTTAAGGAAAGTGCTCTGATACCACTTGTAAGGTACCTGATCTATTATAATAGAATGAACCAAAATATTGCAGAAAATATTAGTGGAACAACACAATATATGAAACCACAACACCAAATAATACCTTTATTGATAGGAAACAATGTTAACTTGCCACTTCGAGGGGGAAACCTCCAACAAAGCAACTCTCTATTACAATAATTCTCAAGACAAAACTTCTCATACCCTCTACTCCTATTTATACTGAATCTATCTATCCATAAGAACAATCTAGAGGAAGATCCTTCTATAAGAGGAAGCTTCTATTAGGTCTTCTTACATTTGACTTATTCTTCTTTATTGCTAGGCCTTATTAATAATGGCCTTTATTACATGGAAATATATTATTCTACCTACGTGAGGGGTTAGTAAGGTTAGGTCCCTAACATTAGGGAGGTTAGGTCCCTAATACAATCCATGCTCAAGGATATTTAAAAATAAAATTCAACAATTTACATTCTAACTTATATGAAATCTATCATTAAATTTTTAATAACAACAACAGTTCATAAATCCTAAGTTAAATTTCCATCTTCCATAACAATTCTGCAGTGATCATACATAGTTCTAGTTTCCAGATTTGCATAATAAATTTTACAACGACCATACAAAATTTTGAATTCTGGATTTGTAAATTAATTTTGCAGCAACCCTACCAAATTCTAGTTTCCGGATTTGCAGATAAATTTTATAGCAACCATACGAAATTCTAAATTCCAGATTTGTAAATTAATTTGGTAGCGACCATTCGAAATTCTAAATTCTGGATCTATAAATTAATTTTGCAGCGACCCTACAAAATTCTAGTTTCCAGATTTGCAAATAAATTTTATAGCAACCATACGAAATTTTAAATTCTGGATTTGTAAATTAATTTTGCAACGACCCTACCAAATTCTAGTTTCCGTATTCGTAAATAAATTTTACAGTGATCATACGAAATTCTAAATTCCAGATTTGTAAATTAATTTGGCAGCGACCATTTGAAATTCTAAATTCCATATCTGTAAATTAATTTTGCAGTAACCCTACAATATTCTAGTTTTCAGAGTTACAAAATGGTTCTACAACAATTTAAAAAAAAATTCTAGTTTTCAAATTACAAAATAGTTCTGCAACGATTTAAAAAAAAAAAAAAACTAATATACAAAATTTAAGCTTATTACAATTTAAAATTCCAGAAAATAAAATATCGGAATAGATGAAGATGCAGAATTGAGGATGTCCTTCAATTTGGGCTTGTGCTCCTTCTTACTCCCACTTTCTAATCTCACAACATCACCGGTACCTTCCAACCAACACTAGGGCTACTCTTCTCCCCTCTTAGCTCCCTGAGCCAAAAAGGGGCCACACAAGAAACCCAAAAAAATAGTAGATCCAAGCTTGTCTTGCAAGGAAGAGCTTCCACTCTTTCTCAAGCTTGAAATCCCAACTCTCACAAGTAAAACACACTCAAACCAAATTTTGGAAGCATAATAGTACTATCAAAAGTGAGATCCATTTCCTTTCTACACTATTTCTCTTATAGAATAATTCTCAATGACACTTGTCCTCATACACGACTAATTCATTTTTAATAATTAAATTAAATGATTATTCACCCAACATATGTGTCACACTCTCCCAAAGTTGCACATGTATTTACCCTTTTTATTTTATTTAAAAATCTATTTTCTCTCACATTCCCCAATGTGTTCCTATTTTAGCTCTTAGTTGTCCCTTTGTTCCCCAAATTCTCATTTAATGAGTGTCCCCTAACTATGTCTTAGCTAGTGTTGGATTATGAGTCTTCTTTGAGTTAGACTTAGTGGTAGTTTTACACAAGATGCTATTCTATGTGTACACCTATTCTCTCATGTTTTATTTTTTTCTATTTTAAAAATCCCTTTTATTATTTGCATGCACACATGTGCAATTTTCTCAACCTTTAAGTTTTTATTCCCTCTTTTCCTAGAGTTTTATTTTATCTCAAATATTTTAACTTATTTCATATTTTAATTAATCATTTATTTAAATTTAGACTTAGACTTAGTCTAGATTTAGGCTTAGACTCTGGTTAGGCTTCTAAGTTTATAATTTATTGATTAATTAATACTCTGTACTATCAAGGTCTAAGCATTTTATTAATTTTCTAGGCCATCTAGATTTATTGACTCACATTTTAATTATGTGATGCGCCCTTCAAGACACACCTCCGTGCTCCAAGGGTGCCACTCGCCTTTGACTGGTTTTGGAAGTTGTTCGACCCTTAGAGTCAACACTCCATTCGATCGACATTGTGAGGGAATAAGGGCTTATAAGGAACAAGGATTCCACCTTATTGCATGCCCATAAGATTTTCTCATGAGAGACTGTCTCAGTCTACTCTCATGGCATCGTGCACCTCTCGAACTAGGTAATTTTTAACCTAAAGTTCAAGTCACAGTGGGAGTGCTAGTAGGATGTGACAAGAACGTTGCCACCTCTCCCTCAAATGTTTGTGTTTTGTGCATGACCCATTTACTCCTTATGTGATTCGGATTAGCAAGCATCATCAAGCCTGCAACCACTCACAAAAGAATGTCAATAATCCATATACATAAATCATACTGTAATCAATCATATATCGCATGTGCGTAAACTAAAATACTCAAACAAAATATAATCCACTCCCTAACTCAATCCAGAGTCCAAGGAAGTCCATTGATTCCATCAACATCCATAACCTGTGATGCGTCCTACACACTCAAGAGAACTCGTCAATAATATATGTCAATACATATACATATGAAAGTAAAAATGAATTACAATACATCATCAACATCATCATATACAACTCATAATCGAAACGAATTCAAAATGTACTATAGCTAGATCACTTGCATGCAAGTGTCCTCAAAGAATAAGTCAATATAAGTGTGATAAGCATAACAAGATGTTACAAACCATAATTACTATCCTGTATGGAAAGGAATTCCGGAATGAGATCCATTTACTGAAGAAATTGGGAAAAAAATTTGAAAAAGGAATCCAAATTTGATTTTTCTAAAACGATGCAAGGATTGTAACATGACAAATTATTTAATTTATCCAATGTACGTATTTTCTATTATCATCATGCATATTCAATATTAATTGATCAAATCTATTGTCCCTTTTAATGACTCTTTGTCCTGATGATGAATCTTGTTATGGATTTGAAGTATCAACACACTAAATAGCTATTGTGGATACTCTAGAAGTATTTCATTATGAAAAAACACATTGTAGAAATATTAGAATTGTAAAGGGAAGTCTAGAACAAGATCATATTATTGAAGAAATTGAGAGTAAACATTGAAAATTGATAGTAGATTTGATTTTTCTAAAAAGATGCAGGGACTATAATGTGATGGATTATTTAAATTTAGCAGAGTTGGGTATTTTCTATTATCATCATGAATATTCATTATTAATTGATCAAATGTGTTTCCACTTCCAATGAGTTTTTTTCCATATGATGAATCATGTTATGGATTTTAAATGTTGACACACTAAATGGCTACTATGGATACTATGGAAGTCTTGCATTCTGAAAAAATAGACCACCTAAATATTTGAACTGTAATTACTACCCTATATGGAAGGGAAGTTTAGAATGAGATCTAGTTACTGGACAAATTGAGAGTAAAAATGAAAAAAGGATTGCAAATTTGATTTTTCTGAAAAGATGTAGGGATTGTAATGTGATTTATTATTTAATTAATTTATCCAACATAGGTTTTTGTTATTATCATCAAGCATATTCATTATTAATTAATCAAATCTATTTTCCTTTCCAATGAATTTGTTCCGATGATGAATCATTTTATGGATTTGAAGTGTTGACACACTAAATAGCTACTGTGGATAATCCATAAGTCTTGCATTTTGAAAAAACACACCACATAAATCTTAGAGCCATAATTACTAACATGTATGAAGGGAAGTTTGGAATGAGATCTGGTTACTAGAATAAATTGAGACGAAAATTTGCAAAAACTTCATTATTAGTTGATCAAATGTATTCTCCCTTCCAATGACTCTTTGTCCCGATGATGAATCTTCATTAGTTGACATCAGTATTTTCTATTATCATCATGGATATTCATTATTAATTGATCAAATATGTTGTCCCTTCCAATGACACTTTTCCTGATGAAGAATCATTTATGGATTTGAAACATTGACACACTAAATGGCTATCGTGCCATGACAACTCATAGCTTGCCTCATTGTTGGTGCCCCTTCCCAAGGCGATCTTGAAAGAGAATTGATGATTGTCAAAGAATAAAAGGCCCACAAGGTCATGTATTTTTGAAGCTGACTCTATCATAAACCTTTAATTGATAGATTTGTTTATGTTCAAAGGTCACAATTTGTGTTGGGATTTTGGTTTAGATTTGTTTATGTTCAAAGTCACAATTTTCCTTGGGATTTTCGTTTATTAGTTAAATTTTAGAAATTCATATGTGAATTTCACTTTGTAGAAAACATCTAGTGAAGTAAAAGATTCTTTTGCAAAAAATCATTTTAAAATTAATTATTTGCATGTATTCACATTATAAAATAGCATGTTATTGGTTTAAATTTATTACCTATCGGTTGCAACTTGCCTTAATCAAATGGAACTTGCAAATTGCAATGAATTCCATAAAATCAATGATGAACAACATTGCAAATGATATTAATTTTTGAGATGGAATGATACAATGTATATACAAATAACAATATTTAGTCTTAAAAACTTTTCAGGATGTAAGAGAATGAATTTCCATGTATTCTTTAATAATATTGAGATCCAATTACTAGAGAAATTGAGAGTAAAAAGTGAAAAAAGGATTGTAGATTTGATTTTTCTGAAAAGATGCAGGGACTATAATGCGATCGATTATTTAAATTTAGAAGATGATGTAGGTATTTTCTATCATCGCCATGCATCTTTATTATTAATTGATCAAATATGTTGTCCCTTCCAATGACTCTTTGTCCTGATGGTGAATCCTGTTATGGATTTAAAATGTCGACACACTAAATTGTTATGATGGATACTTGAGAAGTCTTGCATTTTGAAAAAACACAACACATGATCGTTAGAACCATAATAACTACCTTGTATAGAAGAGAAGTTTGGAATGAGACCCAATTACTAGAGAATTGAGAGTAAAAATTGAAAAAAGGACTGTAGATTTGATTTTTTTGAAAAAATGCAGGGACTATAATGTGATGTATTATTTAAATTTGCCAAAATAGGTGTTTTTATTATCGTCATTCATGTTCATTATTAATCAATCAAATCTAATGTCTCGTCAAATTAATTTTGCAGTGACCCTTCCAAACTCTAGTTTCCAGATTTGCAAATATATTTTACAACGACCATGCGAAATTCTAAATTCTGTATTTGTAAATTAATTTGGAAGCTAACACAAATGAACCTGAAGTACCTTTTTGAGGGATGGGTCATAGTAATTATTCTTTTCTCAATCATCTTGAATAATCTTCTCGATATCTCCTTCATCTTCTGATCATCAAGATCTTTCCAATGACTATTACCATGCTCAAATCTGAGCTCTGGGTTGAAATTTATGCCATTCCAAAGTTATTCAGGCATCATTGGTCAAGGGCCATTTGGAACCCACGTGGGTTCACCTCATTTGTACCATCCCACCTAGCACGGACTCGACCAAGGATATTATCCTTAAGCAATGACATGGCCACTGGACGGAAGGTTACAAGGAATGTTACTTGCGTCTTCACGATCACCGGGCCTTCAACCCTTATTCCTTTCTGTCCATGTCTGAAACACTCTCAAAGTCCCGAAGTCCTGGAGTTTCCTAGCACTCCTGCATATATGGTGGATATCAATCCACCGTTAGTTCCAATGACGAAGATTCTCCCTCATTTGACGCATAGGATTAGGGTATTTATACGCTTGTTGCTCAAGTGCTAAACACCCTTTCCTCTACTCGCATATCCCCCAGAGTACCAAAACCATGAAATTCTGCAGTGTGGCTCTGGCCTTAGGCTCTATTGGAGAATATGTTCTAACACCCTAATCCTCTTGAAGTTCTGAACTCCTGAACTCCTGGGGTCCCATTAGCCATTAGGTCGAGCAACTATGCACCAGAGGATGGCACGTGGCAAAGGACAAATATGACACATGGACCAATCAATGGGAGACACATGTCACATTCCAATTGGCATATAAGGTCTGTAAAAAGCTACAAATAAGGATGACATGTGGCATTCCGAACATGGGTCCATGTCGCCCAAGGTGACATCAGTGTGCCATGCCACTCCAGACTAACAACCTCCGGCAGCCTCCAACCTCTCCTACCTGCGAAATCGCTCAGAGTTCCGAAGTTTGAACTCCCACCAACAACCTCCTAATACACTTTTATCCCACGGTCGGGACAGGTCCACATAGATCTCTAGATCTACGACCTCTGTTGTTTTGCAACTTTGGTTTTTGGGGGTTTGACTGTGTAATTTCCTTTTTAGTCATGGAGTGGTCGACACCGAACTAACCAAGGTCTAGATCGAATGGTCAGGAGAGACCCCAAATATTCTTCGGATCGATGGTCCTCATCGCTTCGTGACTTCAGTGTTCGAGGGTTCCACCCGTTTAACACTCTTTTTTCCATGGAGTAGGTCAACGCTGAACTGACCATGACGTAGATCTAACAGAAGACATTTGACAGAAGACAAGGGAATTTTGGAATGATACCTAATTACTGGATAAATTGAGAGTAAAAATTGTGAAAGGGACCACAATTTTTTTTTTAAATATTTAGGGACTGTAATGTGATGGATTATTTAAATTTAGTTGAGATTGATATTTTCTATTATCATCATGCATATTCATTATTAATTGATCAAATATGTTGTCCCTTCCAATGACTCTTTTTCCTGATGATGAATCATGTTATGAATTTGAAACATTGACACACTAAATGGCTACCGTGGATACTTTGAAAGTCTTTCATTTTGAAAAAACACACCACATAAATATTAGAACCGTAATTACTACCATATTTGGAAGGGATTTATAGAATGAGATTTGATTATTGAACAAATTGAGAGTAAAAATTGAAAAATGTATTGTAGATTTGATTTTTCTAAAAATATGTAGGGACTATAATGTGATAGATTATTTAAATTTAGCCAACGTAGGTATTTTCAATCATCGTCATGGATATTCAGTATTAATTGATCAAATTTGTTTTCCTTTCCAATGAATCTTTCTCAAGATGATGAATCTTGTTATGAATTTGAAATGTTGACACACAAAATGACTACAGTGGATACTCTGAAAGTCTACTACCATGTAGAAAAGGGAAGTTTTGAATGAGATACGATTACTGGAATAATTGAGAGAAAAAATTGATAAAAGGATTGTAGTTTTGATTATTCTAAGAAGATGTAGGGGCTATAATGTGATGTATTATTTAATTTCAACTAACATAGGTATTGTTTATTATTATCATGCATCTTCATTATTAATTTATCAAATATGTTGTCCCTTCCAATGAATCTTAGTGCTAATAATGAATCCTGTTATGGATTTGAAATGTCAGCACACTAAATGGCTACTATGGATACTTTGAAATTATTTCATTCTGAAAAAACACACCGCATAAATATTGTAATCTTAATTACTGTTGTTTATGGAAGTGAAGTCTAGAATGAGATGTTATTAATGGATAAATTGAGAGGAAAAATTGAAAAAATGACTACATGTTTGATTTTTCTAAAAAGATGTAGGGACTGCAGCATGACGATTTATTTAAATTTAGTTGATGTAGGTATTTGTATTATCATCATGCATCCTCATTGTTAATTCATCAAAACTGTTGTCTATTCCAATGCATCTTTGTCCCGATGATGAATTTTGTTAAGGATTTGAAACATTGAGACACTAAATGGCTACTGTGGATACTTCATAATTGTTTCATTTTGAAAAAAACACACCACATAAATTTATAACCATAATTATTACCTTGCACATAAGGGGAGTCTAGAATGAGATTTGATTACAAGAGAAATTGAGAGTAAAAATTGAAAAAAAGGACAATAGGTTTGATTTTTTTGAAAAGTTGCAGGGACTGTAACATGATGTATTCCTTAAATTTAACCAACATAAGTATTTTATGTTGTCATCATGCATGCTCATTATTAATTGATCAATTTTTTTTGTCCCTTCCATTGACTCTTTGTCCTGATGATGGATCGTGTTATGGATTTGAAAGGTTGACACACTATATAGCTATTATGGATACTCTAGAAGCCTTGCATTCTGAAAAAAAAAATCAAAAAAATATTAGAACTATAATTAATACCCTGCATGAAAGGGAAGTCTGGAATGAAATTCAATTATTGGAGAATTTGAGATTAAAATTTGATAAAAGGACTATAGATTTTATTTTTCCAAAAATATGTAGAGAGTATAACATGATCGATTATTTAATGTAATGGCCCCGTCGTTATGGAAACAAACGTGACGTACAACAAGTAATTTTGTTTTTTTAGGAACTTTAAAACATCACAATTAATATCAATATCATCGAGACATCATCCAATATATTAACGAAACAATATTAACACAATGGCAATCAATCATGACTCAAGCCAACACATCATCACCATGAATAACGATACGCATATCGATGCAACAACACAAATATATAACAACCCATAATCATTTCATTCATACAATTAATAAAGATGCATAAACGGTACGACTCATAATCACTCAACTCTTCTCATAAGGAAAATCATCAGATAACACCAAGATAACATGAGATAACATAACGATAACATAAGGATCACAAAGATAATCATAAGAATCACATAAGATACTACCCACCCAACCTACCCTGCAAGGTTAGGACCTCCAGGACACATAAGCAATGCTCAAGCCTAGGTTCCAATTGATTTTAACCATTTAAGGTTTCAAGCTTGGTGAATGTTCTAAGGAACAAGGAGGTGTCTACATCCCACTAACACAATCAATCCAATAAACTAGCTAATCAACAACATCAACGATCATCCAAATCATTAATCCTAAACATCAATTAACCAAGGTGCAAGGGTAATCATTCACATAACACATCATAGACCACAATAAATCCCAAGTGCAAAAGCAAGTATCAGCTGTATTCATGGCACAAATCCCAATCACTTAATCATGTACTCATCAAAAATTAAATGACGCAAGAGCAATAGACCTTAACATATTCATACGTCGACATACTAATGGTGCAAGAGTATCATCAATTAATTCATTACGCAAGAGATCTAAGGTCTAAACAATCATTCACCACATCATAAATTTATTACGCAAAAGTAGTCTAATGTCTATAATATCATTCTTTACATCGTGGTTTCGTTGCATGCAAGAAGCCTAGTGTCTAACATCATATGTTGTAGTCAAAATTCAGTGCGTGCAAGGACATGATTTAATTAGCTAATCATCCAACAAGTTTAAAATTGTGGCGCATGTATCTAAGAAATTATTCCTTAATACCCATGCGCAATTGTTAACATCTAAAGGTGATATATCTAAACCTTAATGGAAACACCATTAACAATAAACCTTAATGGAAACAACATTAAGGAAAAGYGATGAACCTCAATAAGGTAATTAACATTAAAGAAGCCATTACACATCAACACATTTTTATAGTGCAAGCAGTACAAATACTTAAATTGAACATTTAAATAACCTTTAATAAATCTTTAATAAACTTTCAAGTTGAGGCTTAAATAAATATTAGGTGGAACATTTAATGRAACCTTTGATAAACATTTGGTTGAGCATTAAATACACATTAGGTGGAACATTAATAACCTTTAATGGAACCTTTTATAGACATTTGGTTGAGCATTAAATACACATTAGGTGGAACATTTAATAACCTTTAATGGAACCTTTAATAAAAATTTGGTTGAGAATTAAATACATATTAGGTGGAACATTTAATAACCTTTAATGGAACCTTTAATAAACATTTTAATTGTATAAAATGACATAAACAAAAACTGATAAAAACTAACTATCAAAATCCATTACCCTGATGCAAGGCTAAGTGGAAGGTTAAATCGTTGAGATGGCTAGCTAAGCAAAGGGAGGTTCCATGCACAAACAACTCACCTTAAAATCCATCCTGTTGGGTGTATAAGTGGCAATTCACAGAGATGACAAAAGAAGGAAAAAAACATTGAAAAAAGGGGAGAACCACGCAGTAAGGGAGAGAACTTCGTTGGAATATTAAGGGAGGATAACGCCGAGGAAGGAGAAGGGAAGCATGTCGAGTCCTTCATGGAATTGCAGGGAAAACAACCAGAATTTCACTGCACAGGTAATGAAGCACAAACATTAAAGGTTAATCGTGTACAAAGCCATGACTTTGCTGGCAAATTAAGCGAATTTGTTAAGTTAAAGGAGACCAAAAATCGCAGAGAGTAAAGGGGCTATCTGTTGCACAAATCATGGGAATGTTGGGCTTTTTCAAGATGGAACACTAATAATATAAGATATTAAAATGTTGTTTAATGGAGGCCTGAACTCTCTGGGTGAAAGTAAGTCAACGAAGGTGGATATGTAAATAGTCACCGAGAAGGAAAACGTAGGGATCTTCCACCAAAAGATTGTTGAGAGTAAGATCACACACAAAACAAAAATAAAAATCAGAGCAAGGCAAGAGGGTGTAGAGCCATGTCATTCATCAACGTAGAGTAAGAATTAATCGTGTGGGAAACCTCCTCCAAACTCGTAAGGAAAAACAACCCCAGAAGAAGAGAGAAAAACACAGAGATACCTCTACAAATTGTGGAGAAAAATGCATAGATTATGAATTCTATTCACTGGGAGAAGTTAAAAAGGTGCAGAGAGAAATAAAATCTGATCTTTAAAGGGTGGTTTCGCTGTTCCTAGCAGTAAATTCACTGGGCTATCAAACGCAATTTTCGCTAAGTAAGGTATACAATAAACACAGAGAAATGAAGGGTGATCTTTGTTGCTCATAGAAGTGAACTCGTAGGGTAGTCAAAATGAAAAATTACGCTGAGAAGTAAAATGGTTTAGACAACTGGAAGTGACACCCCAAATCGTTGGTTGGAAGCACAAAGTTCCAAAAAATAAACACAATAATCGCAGAGGCTAAGGAGGGAATAAATGATCAGGAGAGGATTCCTTGATGGGCAGAGAAATGATCCTATACTTATTATCTATGCACAGGAAAGTAGTGCATTTGAATATAAATATTTAACACCAAAGTGAAAGACATTTGATTCGACTCCTAGCCAACTGCCCAGGCACAGACTAATAACTTAAAGGATAAAGGAACAAAAGATAAAAACACAAATCTGCATCCATACCTTCTCTGTGGAGAACAAAATAATGAAAAAAAAATGCAATCAAGGAGTAAAGAAAATGCAGCCAGGAGATACAAAAGCGCAGACAATGTTTAGAGTCTTGGGCTCATTCTATCCATGTGCAATTATACAGTAACTCAAAAATAAAAGTTACTGTGGATAACAAGGTTTCTTACAGGATGAATCAAGCGACAAGGGGATTACATTGATAACATAATTCTCAAGGAATCCCCAAGGAGACCTACATTCTTACCAAAATTTGAAATAAATCCATTTCTATCCTACGCAACAATTCTTCCAATGTGGTTATGTATGTACACATAGTTTTATCTTCTTCTGTCAGATTACCATTACAAATTATGATTTTACGAAAAACAATCGGTTATAATTACCATAGAAATACATGTGCAAGGAAAGCTCATAGAAATGGAATCGTCATTCGAATACAGTAAAATAAAGAAGTTTAAATTAAATTTTATTGCAAGTAACAACTTTAACAGACATACCTTTACCGACGATGACGAGGCAAAGATGTCCTCCTACGCATTCACTCCATCCAGATCCTACTTGCCGACCAATGAGACCTCACCGGTACCTCCCATCCAACGCTAGGGGTAATATTCTTCCCCCTAAGCCCCCTGAGCTGCAAAGGGGCCACACACTCGATACCATAGAATGCTAGCTCCCAAATCGCCTCAAAAGGTTGAGCTACCACTCGTTACCCGAGCTGGGTATCTCAACTCCCTCAAGAGAAAGTTCAGTCAAGATGAAATTTCAACAGCGTAACGTTACATAAGTCATATGTGATCCATAGTCCTCCTCCGCCATCCCTTTTATAGAGTTTCTTAGTCATTATTTTTCCAAACCCTCATTAGATTTCTTTTTCATTTATTTAATTAGGAAAATCCTCCCCTGTACACATGTCGCCCAATCCCCTAGTTGCACTAGAAAATAAATTTATTAATTAATTAAATATTCCTATTTCCCTCACCCACTCAAAAGTGTTCCTAAAAACGCTCCTCGGTGTCCCATTATTCCCTTACAATTATTAAATGACTTACGCCTTACTTAATTTCTAGTTGAGTTCATAAATAGAAAGTTCCAAAGGCTAGATTTCTTACTAAGTTAGACATTCCCCTTTTTCTTTAAGTTTCCCCTTTTCTTTAAGTTCCCCCTTTTCCTTAGGTTTCCCCCTTTTCTTTAAGTTTCCATTTTTTTAAAGTTTCCCCTTTTTATAACTAAGTTCAGAATTAACAAGTTTAGACAAAAACAACCAAATACCACTTTTATTAATCAAACCTTTATTAAAATTTCCACTTTAATTATTAATTCTTGAATTTTTTTTACCCCCTTCCTGTTGTATGTCTAATTAGTTTTTTTTTTGTTCTAAGGTTCTACTCAAACCTAGGTTTTCCATTCACTGGGCTTGGAGACAGTTCTTAAGGAAAAAAATAGTTATTAAACTTTACTTATCACATCATTCATTTAAGGACGACCAGGTTGTTATCACTGAAATTTCGTTCGCAACATTGCATGAAAATGGTTACAGGAATACAACATCTACAAACACTTATTAGTTCACTTGTAGCACCAAAAATGCATTTCCTAGGGGCAAAAACTATACAACTGGTCAAAAAATTGACATGCGCTAAAACACTAAAGGAAGCACACGCACAGTGCACAAGCCAAAGAATCCCGTAGAGAGCATAATGTGTCATATGCGCGACTATGTATGAGAAAAGTCGGGCACTCCTATGAACGACACATTTATGGTTCTTGTTGGCCCCTCATCCGCTTTTGGACCAGCTCCCAAATTGATTCAACCCTCAAATCTGAGATGAATCTAGATGGGGGTTGGTCAAAGACCTAAGGATGCCCTAAAGGGTCTCTTGTCTACACTAAGAACCGATTGAATATTTCCTCAAATACATGCTATAAAAGGAGGCCATGGGTGTACTAAGAATTTAAGAATCTCATAGTATTGTTATGTTGCCTCTATCCTCCCTCAAGAAACCTCTTTTCTTCTTGGAGCATTCTAGCAACATCTCAATAATCTATTCACCTCACCTCTTGAGGGAATAGGCTTGGATTTCTTCACCATTTTCTTTCTAGTTTATCATTGTAAGAAGAGCTCTCAAATAGGGGACTCAAGTTCCCTCCCAAGGAGGAAGAGGGGATCCATAAGTCCTCCTTTCTCTACGGTGTTTGTCAACTAATATAGCTATCCATTGGTGGCATAAACATTGGTCATTTGGTTGATTGATTTTGGTTCAAAGTTTCTTATGCATTTTATTTTTATTTCCTTAGTTATTTACTTAGTTGTTTGTTTATTTCATGTTCTTGGATTGTTTAATTCATACACTAACCTTTTTCTTGTCTAGCAAGCCCAACTAGACTTGTAAGTGCCCTTTTTTTTCTCACCCAAGTGACAAAATGGACACAACAGATTGACGACCATATTAGGGACTAAGGTATCAATTTCCTCCCTATTTGGGCTATTTGAGCACTTATGTTTGACACATTTTCCTTGCAGGAACCATAACTGGCCTAGCCTTACCTGTCAATAGCTAAGCTAGGAGATGGAAGAGGATAATTCCACTAAAACTCCCCCCCCCTCGCCCCGCCCCCCCTCGACGCATATCAGAACGTGCATGGGTGTTCCAACCCACATATGCGCATTTCGAGCATTGTGCGTCAACAACAGTTCATTCCTCTATGCATTATGCACCAAAAGGTCTTCGGTTCTATGCACATTGTGTGCCCATTGTGCCTATGTCTGAACTGTAACCCACACATATGTCTAGAATTTCAAAATTGTAAGAGTTATTGTGATGATTTGAAGGCCCCTTACCTTCACAATCTTTTGTTTATGCAATTTGTAAATGCACTACGCTTAGATTCCTCTCCCACATGAGTGTTTATTCAAAACATAGGCACTTAGGGGTTTAAAAGGAATCACATTTCTCCTCTCTTTCTTTAGTTTCCACATGGATGGCTTGTTTTGATTGTAAAATTTAAGTTAAGAATTTTTACTATCACATATAAAAAACACTTGCATTGGGACCAGAAATCAAACTTTAATCATTGAGTATGCTCTTCTCTCGCACCATAGAGCAATCTTGAGAATCAGAAAGGTGCTTAAGGGGACATTTCATCTCCCTTAACAAAATCTTTAGGATAGGACAAAGCCCCCCTAGGGCCCCTCTTAGATTCTTTTCAAAACCTCTTAAATTTGTAAGGGCCCATACATGCCCACATGTTGCAAAATTAGGATAGTTTTTTTAAGATACTTTCTTAGTTTACATCACTAGGAGAGTAACGGGCCCATACATGCCCACATGATTGCAATCTAGGATAGTTTTTCAAAATATTTCTTAGATTAAATCACATTAGGGAGTTTAAAGGATTGGTAAGGACCCATATGTCCGCATACTAGTTCTTTAGGGATTTTAAAATTCCGCAAGGTTGTACCAATGGCATCTAGTAAGATAGGTAATCAAGATTTGTAAGGACCACATGAAGCCCACATGTTGAAAATTGACACCTAACTTATTAAAAATTTGGCACATTTGTTCACTTTCTCACACACAAAGTCACTCCTCACTCACATAATTTCATCTCAAATTGTGGAGGTTGAAGTAGGTTTCCTCCAAAGGGATTCTGAAATGTCCCACTATTTCTTGAAGAAATTATCCACACCCACTTAATTCAAATGAGATTTGTTGACACCCCCAGTCTCTCAACCAACCACATCTAAATTTTTTCTAAAAACTCACTAAGTTTTCCTCCACATGAGGTGCCAAAAGAAAATTTTAGTCTAGGTAGGATCTCGGGGGTAGGCATCCAAATAACCCCCCATTATCTGGTTCTCACATCTTCAAAACATTAGAAGTTGACAAATAGGGAACTTTAAAATCCTCCAAGTCAAGTGTTCCTAACACCATAAGGAAGGGAGATACCCATGAAGGGTGAAAGTTCAAGGTCCGGTTGTTATGTGTGTCCCCCCTTGAGTCACCCAACTCTTGGAAGGGATCCATCCCATGACCCATTTGTGAGGCCAAAAATCTAAATGTCACACTTTGACCAGGGTACCTAGTGACCAAATTTAGGACATCTACCTAGGTGGCAATTGTGGGCTGCAATTGCACCTTGATCGGATTTTGTGTGGCTATTGGGAAATATCGCTAGCTCTTTCGGGATATGCACCCTCTACCCCTCATTATAACTGATCATTTCATCCTTCACTAGTTCCTCTTCTGGTGGCTTCAGACCCCACTGTTGAGTGCTATTGGAAGGTCTAGTGCTATTTGAGAGGAAGGACGTTACGTCTTTATAGGACACGAGCATTTCTTTTATTTGTTCTCCCACGCAGACAAAATCCACCTACCCACATGTATACTTCTTGTCAATTGATTTATGTATGATTCTCATTTGATTACATGCGATTGTGAGATATATTGAGAAGGTCCAAATTATGCAATTCTCTTGTTCATTTATTTCTCTCATCACCATTTTCACACATTCACTTTGCTAGTCAGACATCATAGGGGACCCACATAATCCACGTCATTCCAGATGATTTCAAAATCTCCCTCCTATCCTAGGAGGAGTTCCTAGTCTTTCCAACTCAACGACTCAACCCTCTCACACCCATGTGAGTGCGACTATTTTGGGATAAGCTTTACTTGGTTCCACTTTACTTGGGTCCAATTCCCAAGGCCAATCATCCACTAGCTCTACTTCACAAGGAGGGGGAGGGATCTTCTTCTCAAGGGAGAAGTACAACCCCACCAAACCCCCCTCAAGGGTCAGGTACACTACTTGCTCACACCATGGATGGAACTAATCCTCCACCGCCACCCCCCATGCCATATTTGGCATCCCTCAACATTCTTGATTTGAGTAAACTCACGAAAGACCCTATATTGCATGACCCCACATGACCCAATATGCCAACCAAACTACCTTCAAACATTCCAAAGTTTGAATAAAAATCAGGGGAAGATCCCGCCAACCATGTCATGAAATTCCACTTATGGTGCTCTTCAAACAACATCATGGACAACTCCATCCAATTAAGGTTATTTCAACACACGCTTACTGGTCCATCATCCAAATGGTATGTTGATGAAAAATCAGGGTCCCATGTGACTTTTGAATCCTTGGCCAAAAATATTTTTGACCTTCTTTCAACTACCAGTTCATCATGACAATGGTCTATAACTTCTCTCTGAGTGTAAACAAACCTTAGCCATGCATATCACTGACCACATTCACGAATGGCATTGGTGACGTAGTTATGCAAAGAAGAAACCACCAAATAACAATGCCTTGATTGGTTTCTCAGATCACTCATCTCTATCCTTACCAAAGATGTGGCCCCAACCTTCCCCCAAACGGAAGAGGAACCCATCAGTAAGGCTCAATAGTACAACCTCATTTATGCTTAGTTGGGTTACTTATACACAGTAATACCTGACGCAACGAGACCCATACTATTCATCTAGAACAAACTTGGGATGTCTCATGCAGAAAATGGATTGACCGGTGCCACAACACACCATAATTCGTACATACAACGAACACCCATCTCCACCCATGAGTGGACCCTTGCCGGCACCCATGATGTGCCCGACCTCTCAACCAAGTTCAGGTACCCCCTCTACCTCATCTTATAACATGGGCACTAGTGAAAGCGCTACACCTTCCTATGCACCCTACAAATCATTTCCACAAAATAATTTGTATTTTCCATTTCCTGGTCCTCCACAGCCGACTGCTCCTCCACATGGACAACCACACACTCCCATTCAAAAATTTAAAAATTTTGAACAAATAAATACGGAAAATCCATCCCAACAGTCGAATAATTCCAAAAATAAAGGAAAAAACCAAAACAATAATAACCCAGGACCAAGGGGAAATAACCCCCAACAAAACCAACCTGTTGGGGGAAACCAGAACTAGGGTAACCAAAACCCCCAAGGGGACAATAAAAAAAAACGCCAAGGGAGGAACAACAACAACAACCTTCAGATGAACTTCCCTTGCATTCTTTTTGGTGAGCATGGAAACTACACTCACCATTGCCACCAAATTTTTGACTTCAAATGGATGAAGTATTCCATGAACATACCACGTCCTCCAGCGCCACCTGCCCCTCAACAAGCCCCACAACATTATTTGCAAAAACTACCCTCGGCTGTGTTGCAAAACCCTATTCCACACCAAGGTGTGATGAATACCCAAGAGGAGATACATCCTTCCCCACCACAAATGGGACAGTATCTAAACCCTAGAAATCCAGTGGATCGAAATATCCTCCTCCTCACTAGCGAAGAAGAAATTCTTATGCAAACAAGCAGTCTTCAATACAGTGCACCCCCTAACGCTACTCCTACCACTTCAGAAGCAATTCCAGCTACAGTCGAACAACCTTTGATGATTCCATTCCCTAACAATGCACCCGCCATTCATATCCCTCACATCCCGTTACGATGGAATGTCAACAACCCCCAGGCTAGGGTGGCACATAATTACAATATGGTCAATGACTTGGCGTAATCTCCTATAGCCATGTCGGTATTGGAAGTCCTCCAAAATTTTCCAACTCAACGGAAATCCTCGCTTTCCACTTTGGGTGAAGTGGACCCAACTGATACTAGACTCATCACATTTGATCTAGGTTGTGGGGAACCTCAGCTCCCTGCTTTGGTTGCTTTCTAGATACCAGTCAAGATTCAGAACATCACGGTTCATCGATGTATCATTGATGAAGGTGTGTCCACATACATCATGTCCAAAATTGTATAGAAGAAACTTGGCTCCCCTGATCTAATACCATCTGCTATCGCCTTGAGAGATTATGATGTATGACCATCCTCTCCTGAAGGGCTCTTTCAAAATGTCCCCGTTGAACTCAGGGGAAAAACCATCCTCATCATCATCGATGTTATCGATGTCGATGCCCCGCCCAATGAAAGCATCTTGTTTGGATGTAGCTACATGTATTCTATCAAGGCAGTGGCCTCTTGTGTATTTTGAATGATGATGTTCCCCCAGAATGGGAAAATCATCACCATCGACCAAGTTTCACATTATGAGTCTAACCACTCCTCCAACATTGATAACATCTTACCTCTTTCCCACACTAGTTCTGACGCATATCTGCTCAGGGATATGGGCCCTGGAATTTTCAGAGACCCATCTTTGCTGGGGGCATACCATGGAGCACCACCACTCATACATCCCTCAACACAACTGTGTGTCATCTCTTCTAATGGAACTTAAACTGGAGATACCACTCCTCCCATAGAGGCTTCTCCACCCCTTGATGTCCCACCAGTTGAAGAAATTCTACCTCAGGCATTCCCTGAGAACCCTATGACACCACTTATCCTCGATTTCACCCTCCCCCAGGGTCAAATCCTAGTTTGGGAAACCATTCCGCAAGCCATCACTCAAACCCCCTTCTTCTACCCCCCACCGAGCATACAAGATTTTCAGGTAGCCACAATGCTTACCCTTCCCAACATGATGCTCTCCATTCCATTATGGTATCTACACCCACCCACGATGGTTCCTCAACCATCCCTTCCTCCCCAAATAGAGGGAATCGTGATGCATATTCCAATACTAACCCTGACTACACCCCCCTCACCCCCACTTGCTAGCACCACTGCTACATCTGGGGGCCAACGTAAGAAGAAATAGCCCACCGCTCTACTTCCTCCTCGAGTTCAACCTCCTTGCGAACTCTGTGAAAGAGAGGGACACCCCACTAATAGATGTCCTTCTCTTCTCAATTTATGCAATCTGATCCAACTCCCTCGAGCAACCACCTCACTCAGAGCTTCATCAAGAACACCTAGTACTACCACAACATCCCCTACTGTAGGAAATAAAGGGATATGAACCAAATTTGCGTGTGCCATTTGTTCAAAGTATGTCCACTATACTCATCATTTCCCAGCTCTACCTCAGTTCTAATAGACACTAACAATTGTATGCCAAACCTTTCAACAAGATCCCTCTCCACCCAAGTTCTCAAGTACCCACATCACCGACATCCATTATGTCTCGATCTCAGTCAACGAATGAATGAGGTGTCCTTGCTCTCTTTGTGAATCACTTGATCATTTCACGTACCAATGTACTTCTATCATTGAATACAAGCGTCTTCAAATGACCCTTATTCAACATCCTCAAACCACCTCACTTCCTATACTACAAGTGATCCCCCCCCTCCCTTCTACAGATACTATTCACATCACCTCCCCTGAACTTGAGTCACTTCCCACCCCTCCATGGTTCATGTATAGACTGTCTGAGGATTTTCCCCCAAATCCTCCAAATTCCCCGGTTCATTTCCCTCAAGAAATGTTACCCCCGACCACAGCTTACAACCCATAGTGTCTGGACATTTGGTTTATGTCAAGCACGTCATCACACCATATTCATGATACCCCTTCTATGTCTTCACCACCTGAAGACAATCACACGGTGACAATCACCAATGTTACTTCCTCACATCCCCTATATTCTTGCATTTTCCACTGCAACGAAGATATCCTGGAGGAACTAACTACCCCCAATTTCCCATGGAATGCGCTCCATCACAAAGCGCTTTTTCTCACAGGAAGCCTTTGACCCT
This sequence comes from Picea mariana, assembly GCA_032191745.1. Taxonomy (NCBI): domain Eukaryota; kingdom Viridiplantae; phylum Streptophyta; class Pinopsida; order Pinales; family Pinaceae; genus Picea; species Picea mariana. Next base: position 79,766 of record JASDQU010735940.1, on the reverse strand, counting down.
CCTAGCCCAACCTCCATATGTGTAATAGAAACCAAGGATTTTATTCCATCAGGGCATATAGACTGGTTCAACAACCCTATCCCTTCCCCGATGATTTTGAAGAAGGAAACATGGCCAACATTTCCCCCACTATCAAAATCAACATTTCCATCAAACCAAGAATCATAGAGGAAATCACCATTGGTGCCACATGCTCCCTTGAGGAACACATGGCTTACAAAGCTCTCTTTCAAGAATACCAAGATATTTTTTCCTGGTCATATACAATGATGCATGGCCTCGATCCTTCTATCGTCGAACATCGCATCGACACATGGCCCGATGTTGCCCGAGTACGTCAAAAGAAACATCCACTTCACCCATCCAAAGCCACAACTATCAAAGCCAACATTGACAAATTACGCACTGCAGGGTTCATATACCCCATCGCATACACATCATGGGTCTCCAACCCCATCCTCGTTAATAGAAAACAGGGCATTATTCGCGTTTGCACCAACTTTCATGATCTCAACCGTGCTTGTCCCAAAGAAAAATTCCCAACCCCTTTCATTGACCAAATTATTGATCACTGTGCAGGCCATAAGGTCCCGTCCTTCATGGATGGGTTCTCTGGTTACAATCAAATCCAAATCCATCTAGAAGATCAATATAAAACCGTATTTACCACCCCATTGGGTACTTTTTCTTATCGTGCCATGCCTTTTGGACTAAAAAATGTAGGTGCTACATTCCAACGAGCCATGACTTATGTTTTACATGATCTTGCTCACATCATTATCGCTTTCTTGGATGACCTCGCTGCTCGATCCAATAAACGAACTCATCATCTAGATGACTTATGAGTCATCTTTCAATGATGTCGCCAGTACAATATCCGCTTGAACCCCATCAAGTGTGTATTTTGCATCACCATCGGATGCCTCCTTGGGTTCATCGTCTCCCAACACAACATCATTGTGGACCCCCTGAAGGTCCAAACCATCACAGAAATTCCACTACCTAGGAATTTATGCCAACTGCAGAGCCTAAAAGGAAAAGTCAACTTTTTATGATGCTTTGTCCCAGATTACACCACTCACGCGCATGGTTTCCTTCACTTACTGTGTCATGATATCCCATTTCGATGGGATGAACATGCCCAAACCAATTTTGATGATTTGAAAGCAGTGTTATCTAATGCCCCGTTGATTAGTCCTCCCGACTATGATCGCGATTATATCCTCTACTTGTCGGCCTCAGCTGTCTCAGTAGCAGGAGTTCCCGTTCAACTAGGGGATGATATTTGTTAGCATTTTGTTGGAAATATAACTAAGAGAGGGGGTGAATCAATTATATATATATATAATCTTGAAACATTTCTCATGTTTTCTTTTTATTCTTTCTAGATTATTATTTAATGTGTTGTTGATAACTTAACATGCATAGATATATAATGATCAATCATACAGAATACACAGAGACACTGATTTTCTTGAGGAAACCCATAAAGGGTAAAAACCTCTTCTTCTTGATATGATAAGTAATCTTTACATTCTGTACATTATCATACTTATGAGCTCCAACTCATTGTGAGGCTGCCACCTCTATTTTGCAAGCTGCAACTTGCTGAGAGCACCAACTCTCTGGATTCTCTAGCACCCACTAGAAGGAAGCACCAACTCCCTAAGTGTTCCAGTACCAACTAGATGGAAGCACCAACTTCTAGTAACACATGCATGATCTGTATAATAGGGAACAATAGTTCTCCCTTGCACCACCCTGCCACCTTGGTTTTTCTGGTTGCAACCAGATGGAAGCTACAACTCCCTATTTTCAAGCACCCACTTGAACCTCTGAGGACAACAATCCTCCCTAGAACCTCCCTACCACCCTAAAATATAAAACGTTTCTTTAAGTGTTCTATTACAGTGATTCGATGTTTATTCAAAGACTTACCAGTCACTTCACTATTCTGCTACACTGAATTGATCTGCCTCAATCAATGTCGGTATGCTTGCATCTTCTTGAGCTTTCTGATCTTTTGCTCTAACTCTACATGTGAAACTCAACCTACTTTTTATGTCTCAGATATACATTCTTGTTCCCTGCTTCTGCTCCTCCTTTTCTCTTGTAGACTTCATACTTCTACCTGCATGAATCACTCCCAATAATCGCAGCACTGATCTCTTCTCTGTTCTGCATTTTTATAGTCTTTGTGCACCTTGTGCATGCTGCATGCGCTATCCCACTGCATACACTTCACTACATTCATCATCACTAGCCCTTATCCTGATATCCTTTGGCTTTACTGACTGTAATAGTCTTCGACCCATTTCCATCTGTCACTCGACTCTATGATGAGTCTACACTCCAATGGTAGTTGCCTCGAGACTCTTCATCTTCTCTGTCGATCACCCTGAAGACTCTTCGAATTATTTGGAAGAAACCATCGGTGGTCACTAACAGTTACACCGAGGATCTTCGGCTCCTCTGGTAGTCACACTATAGCTCCTCAAATTCTCTGGCTGATGCAATCACTTCGTTCTAGAAGTTACTGAGAGAACCTCCATGCGTTCATGCATTTTGGTGCCTTCTCTCTTTCTGAGGAAAACTTCACAGTGGGCATTTTATCCTTTCTGGCTAAGCCCTTTCCTTTCACATGTGGCCTCAGGTGGTGACCAAATGCATATTCAGAAGTCATTTCGTGTTTTGGGATATCTAGCTGCGATTTGCCTTGCTCCACTCGTGAAACTCCGAAATGGAGCCTAGCTTTGCTAGCTCCTTCCCCTCACTTCCGTTGATATGACCACTGGGTGTGACCACAACCCCATTGAAAAGTGCATTTCACGATTTCTCACTTCAGGGATTCTCCAATGAGTCCCTTGACTCCTCTAATTCCTGGTACCCAGAATGGAGCCTAGCTAGGCTAGTTCCTTCCATTCACGTGACCACCGGCGACGACTAGGGGCCAAGTCTGAAAATTAATTTCACAATTCATGTTTCAGGGATTCTGTGAAGACTCATCTCGACTCTCCNTTGATATGACCACTGGGTGTGACCACAACCCCATTGAAAAGTGCATTTCACGATTTCTCACTTCAGGGATTCTCCAGTGAGTCCCTTGACTCCTCTAATTCCTGGTACCCAGAATGGAGCCTAGCTAGGCTAGTTCCTTCCATTCACGTGACCACCGGCGACGACTAGGGGCCAAGTCTGAAAATTAATTTCACAATTCATGTTTCAGGGATTCTGTGAAGACTCATCTCGACTCTCCATGTCGCAAACTTTGAAATGGAGCTTGGCTTCTCTATCTCTTCTCTCTAGCTCTCGACGATGTGACCATGAGTTATGAACACTCTCCAATCAAATGAGCACTTTGCTCTCCAGATCACTGATCCACAACATTATGTGATCTAATGGCTGTGATCATGTCGCGAGTCAGCGAAATCACCATTAAATTTCCTGATTTGCGAGTCAGCGAAATCACCATCGCTCGCCAGGTGTCCTCTTACTCCAATGACCAGGATCATTTCGCGACCTTCCATATTGTGAGTTCCAGCAACTCATTCCTTTGGAATTCCTGATCTACGAAACGTCGAAATGGATCCATAACAGATCAACGGTCAAGATTTCACGTTGATCCAATGGCTCAGATCATTTCGCAATTTCCCGTATCACGAGTTGGAAGGTTAGGCCCCTCCTTCCTTTGACCTTTCAGTCAGGGAAATTTTGATTGGTAGCCACGTGTCCTACCTAAAGATGGACATTCCTCCTGCTCTCAGGATTTTGTAAGCCCGCTTCACCTTGCACTTTAAAGATCGTTGATCTGGATTATTTTCGGCACGAAATGAGATCGAAGATATAATAAATAAATGCATAGAGATATCACATATATTCAATAATATGACAGAAATGTATCAGATATGCAACCATAAACATAGATATACAGTAATACACAATTTTTTTAATGAAATAAATGTACAGAGACTGTAAAATACAGAGTGAAAGACTCGCTAGAATGGTGGCAGCTTATCTCTGAGAAGAGATGTGACGGCTACTCGCATTCGCAAGAAGATGAGTAAAACGAGGCTCTGAAGGCCTCTTTACAATAAACAGGAATGCCAAAAACCCTAGACATCCAGAAACCTAACCCTAGGAGATGAACTATCAAAAGTCATGTGGGCCCCATTTGGGTAAGTTAGTACATCAACTTCCCAGGGTCGTAACTTTTGCATAGGATCTCCATTTTAGGCGTATGGCAGTTTTTCGAAAAGGTATCGTCGAGGAGATTCATTTTGGGGGCTTAATCATGCCTTCAAATATCATTGATAAGATCGATATTGAAAAACCTTCATTTAGGCCCTCAAAATGGCCCCAGAAGTTAAAACCTGCTAAAAATAGTAAATTGCCAAAATTGTCAGAAAACTATTTTGAGCCAGTCANTGAGGAGATTCATTTTGGGGGCTTAATCATGCCTTCAAATATCATTGATAAGATCGATATTGAAAAACCTTCATTTAGGCCCTCAAAATGGCCCCAGAAGTTAAAACCTGCTAAAAATAGTAAATTGCCAAAATTGTCAGAAAACTATTTTGAGCCAGTCAGAAAAGGTGGGTGGCCACTGATATCCTCCTGGATAAATCCTCCCTCCTTAAGAATTAATGGCCTCCATTGTGTTGAATTCCCGGGGGAGAGGGAAAAGCGTTGGATGTCGTATGACAATCGACATTGTTGGCTGACACGGAGATCTCGTCCTTGGCGAAGCCACCCGATGTTGTATGGTTGTGGGTGTGGTGTTGTCAACAATCCCAACTGTTTGATGAACTCTGCTGAGATGAGTGTATTCTCACTTCCACTATCAACAATAAAATGCAGCGGGGTCCCCTTCACCCACATCTATGAATGAAAAATGTGCTCCCCTTCTTCGGGATCTATTGGTTCTTCTGGTTGAATTGTTGCGGTTGCGACAATAGTAGTGGGGTCTGTGTCAATGATCTTTCCTTTACCAGTATTTTCAGAATCGGATTCTGAATCAAGTTTCAGCTCCTTGTCTTTGATATTGGCCACCAATGACTGTTTTGAGCGACATTCATCGGTGTTGTGCCAGGGGATTTTGTGGAAATCGCACAATTTTCCGGTGTCCTTCTTTGTCTTCTCATGACCCTTCTTTTCCTGTGTCTTGAAATGGTTTTTGGGAGACTGTTTGTTAGGGCCGTCGTTGTCATACTTTGGTTGTTGGGGATTTACATATCCGAAATCTCGTTTGTTCTAGTGCTTAAATTTCTGCTCGATTTTAACAACATATCGATAAGCAGCACAGAGTGATGAGATGTACAGAAAATCCATTTCAGTCTAGATGTATCTGTATAGAGCCCCACGGTATTTCAGAACCAAATGTCGCTCGGAGTCTTTGATACCCAGCTTGGTGCGTAAGGTATGGAAGGTATTGGTGAACTCTGGAACTGCTTGGCCCCTCTCTTGCTATAGTGTGGTCCATCTCATGTACTGGTCCTCATAGTTTTCAATAGGGTAATACTGCTCCTTTACTGCATCCACCAAAAAATTCCAAGTGGGATCGACCCCATATATTTCAGACTCCTTTGTGGAACTCTACTCCCAATAAGTTTCCCACCAATGTTTGACATGGGGGAGAGTTTTAAGGAGTGCGAAGGTGATCTTTTCTTTGTTGGAAAATTTGTGAACAGAGAAATAACCTTCTAGCATACTTTAACCATTTGTCTAGGGCTTCTGCATCTATCTATCCTTCAAATACAGGAATATCAAAATTTAACTTGTACCTTGAAAGGTGAGGTGCCTCCAAAGTGGTCGCTTGATGAATATGCACCTGTTGCTATCAGTAGGCATTGAAGGATGTGGGAAAAAATCTCCACCATTTCGTCCCTCTATCACGTGAGAGCTTGCTCAAGCAACATACTCATATGATCGTCTGCTCCATCATTTTTCTTTTCTTTCGCCATTGAGGGTTTCTTGGGTGTGCGAGAGAGATTTTACTCAAGAGAGACAAGCTCAATACCCAACTTTCTATACTTAGACCTCGTCAGGGAAATGCACTGAAAAAAATGACCAAGAACAGCCTGCTCCGATACCACTGATCCGGATTATTTTTGACACAAAATGAGATCGGAGATATAATAAAGAAATGCACAAAGATATCGCAAATATTCAATAATATGATAGAAATATATCAGAGATGCAACCATAAACACATATATACAGTAATACATGATTTCTATTAATGAAAGAAATGTACAGAGATTGTAAAAATACAGAGTGAAAGACTCGCTAGAATGGTGGTAGCTTATCTCTGAGAAGAGATGTGACAGCTACTCGCATTTGCAAGAAGATGAGTACAATGAGGCTTTGAAGGCCCTTTTACAATAAACAGGAATGAAAAAAACCCTAGACATCCAAAAACCTAACCCTAGGAGATGAAGCGCCAAAAGTCATGTGGGCCCCGTTTGGGTAAGTTAGTACATCAACTTCCCGGGGTCGTAACTTTTGCAT
>JASDQU010735940.1:61142-73188 GCA_032191745.1 Picea mariana | reverse complement strand
CAATCATGCCTTTGGATATCATTGAGAACCTCTATATCGAAAAAACTTCATTTAGGCCCTCAAAATGGCCCCCGAAGTTAAAACCCGCTAAAAATAGTAAATTGCCAAAATTGTCAGAAAATTGTTTTGAGCCAGTCGGAAAAAGTGGGTGGCCACCGATATCCACTTGGATCAAACCTCCTTCCTTAGGAAGAAATGGTGTCCATTGCATTGAGTTCTCGGGGGAGAGGGAAAAGCGTTTGTTGGATCTGCATCTTGGTGAGCTGCTTGTATTGTTGGAGACATCGCACTGCTCAGTTCGTGGAAGTATGTTAAGAACCTGTTGAGGCTGAGGATATTCAAAAAGTTGAGATACATGAGAGGACGGTGTGTAGAAGGAATATTTTCACTTTGTTGCAGCCTTGTCGACTTGCTTCTGTTGGATAGAAGGTTCTTGGGGTGAGGCTATAGTGGTTGCAGTGTCCTTCTGTTCTCCTTTTGAATAGATTGTGAAGAAGATAAATTTTGTAGTATGAGATACTACCTTGTGGCACTTTTTAGGTGGAACAATAGTCGGAACTACCTCTAGTATTCTGTAGAGAAGAGCCCCCAAAGTAACAATGACACTACAGGGTCGAGACTCATAAATAGCATGGCGCTTCCACATAAATGGTTGGCCCAAGAGAACATCACAGACATCCAATGGGGCAACATCACATAATACCTCGTCCTTGAAGGGATGGATGCCGTATGACAATCAACATTGTTGGCTAACACGGAGATCTCATCCTTATCGAAGCCACCCGATGTTGTATGGCTGCTGGTGTGGTGTTGTCGACAATCCCAACTGTTTGATGACCTTTGCTGAGATGAGGTTCTTCTGGCTTCCGTTATCAACAATAAAATGCAGTGGGGTCCCCTTCACCCACATCTGTGAATGAAAAAGGTGCTCCCCCTCTTCGAGATCTGTTGGTTCTTTTGGTTGAATTGTTGTGGTTGCGACAATAACAGTGGGGTCTGCATCAATGATCTGTCCTTTACCAGTATTTTCAGAATCGGATTCAGAATCAGGGTTCGGCTCCTTGTCTTTGATCTCGACCACCAATGAGTTTTTTGAGAGACATTCATCGGTGTTGTGTCAGGGGATTTTATGGAAATCACACCATTTTCCGGTGTCCTTTGTCTTCCCGTGACCCTTCTTTTCCTGTGTCTTGAACTAGTTTTCGGGAGACTGTTTGTTAGGTTTGTCTTTTTCATACTTTGGTTGTTGTAGATTTACAGATCCAAAATCCCATTTTTTCTGGTGCTTAAATTTCTGCTCGATTTTAACAGCATATCGATAAGCAGCATCGAGTGATGAGATGTCCAGAAAATCAATTTCAGTCTGGATGTATCTGTGTAGAGCCCCACGGTATTTCGGAACCAAATGTCACTCGGAGTCTTTGATACCTAGCTTAGTGCGCAAGGTATGTAAGGTATTGGTGAACTCCAGAACTGCTTGGCCCCTATCTTTCCATAGTGTGGTCCATCTCATGTACTGGTCCTCATAGTTTCCAACAGGGTAATACTGCTCCTTTACCGTATCCACAAAAAAATTCCAAGTGGGATCGGCCCCATATATTTCAGACTCCTCTTTGGAACTCTGCACCCAATACGTTTCCCACCAATGTTTGACATGGGGGAGATCTTTAAGGAGTGCGAAGGTGATCTTTTCTTTGTCAGAAAATTTGTGAACAGAGAAATAGCCTTCTAACAGATTTAACCATTTGTCTAGGGCTTATGCATCTATCTGTCCTTCAAATACAAGAATATCAAAATTAACTTGTACCTTGAAAAGAAAGGTGCCTCCAAAGTGTCTGCTTGATGAAGATGTGCCTATTGCTATCAACAAGCATTGAAGGATGTGGAAAAAATTCTCCATCATTTCATCCCTCTGTCGCGTGAGAGCTTGCTCGAGCAACAGACTAATAGGATCGCCTGCTCCATCATTTTTCTTTTCTTCTTCCATTGAGGGTTTCTTGGGTGTGCGAGAGAGATTTTCCTCAAGAGAGATAAGCTCGAGACCCAACTTTCTATACTCATACCTTGTCGGGGACATGCACTGAAAAAAATGACCAAGAACAGCCTGCTCTGATACCACTGATCCAGATTATTTTCGGCATGAAATGCGATCGGAGATATAATAAAGAAATGCATAGAGATATCACAGATATTCAATAATATGACATAAATGTATCAGAGATGCAACCATAAACACAGATATATAGCAATACACAATTTCTATTAATGAAAGAAATGTACAGAGACTATAAAAATATAGAGTGAAAGACTCACTAGAATGGTGGAAGCTTATCTCCGAGAAGAGATGTGACAACTACTCGTATTTGCAAGAAGATGAGTACAATGAAGCTCTGAAGGAATTTTTACAATAAACAGGAATTCCAAAAACCCTAGACATCCAAAAACCTAACCCTAGGAGATGAAGTGCCAAAAGTCATGTGGGCCCCGTTTGGGTAAGTTAGTACATCAACTTCCTGGGGTCGTAACTTTTGCATACGATCTCTATTTTAGGCGAATGATAGCTCGTCAGAAAGGTATCGTCAAAGAGATTCATTTTGGGGGCTCAATCATGCCTTTGGATATCATTGGAAACCTCTATCTTGAAAAACCTTCATTTAGGCCCTCAAAATGGCCTCGAAAGTTAAAACCTGCTAAAATTAGTAAATTACCAAAATTGTCAAAAAACTGTTTTGAGGCAGTCGGAAAAGGTGGGTGGCCACTGATATCCACCTAGATCAATCCCCCCTCCTTAGGAAAAAATGGTCTCCATTGCATTGAGTTCACGGGGGAGAGGGAAAATCGTTTGTTGGATCTGCATCTTGGTGAGTTGCTTGTATTGCTGGAGACATCGTGCTGCTCAGTTCGTGGAAGTATGTCAAGAATCTGTTGAGGATGAGGATTTTCAGTAAGTCAAGATACATGAGAGGATGGTGTGAAAAAGGAATCTTTGAACTTTGTTGCAGCCTTGTCGACCTGCTTCTTTTGAATAGAAGGTGCTTGGGGCGAGGCTGTAGTGGTTGCAGTGTCCTTATGTTCTCCTTTTGAACAGATTGTGAAGAAGCTAAATTTTATAGTTGTAGATACTACCTTGCGACACTTTTTAGGTGGAACAATAGTCAGAACTACCTATGGTATTCTGTAGAGATGACCCCATAAAGTAACAATGACACTACGGGGTCGAGACTCATAAAGAACATGGTGCCTCCACATATATGGTTGGCCCAAGAGAACATCACAGACATCCAGTGGGGAAACATCACATAATACCTCATCCTTGAAGGGATGGATGCTGTATGACAATTGACATTGCTGGTTGACACGGAGATCTCGTCCTTGGTGAAGCCATCCGATGTTGTATGGCTGCAGGTGTGGTGTTGTTGACAATCCCAATTGTTTGATGACCTCTACTGAGATGAGGTTCTTCTAGCTTCCACTATCAACAATAAAATGCAGCGAGGTCCCCTTCACCCACATCTGTGAATGAAAAAGGCACACCCCCTCTTCGGGATTTGTTGATTCTTCTGGTTGAATTTTTGCGGTTGCAACAATAGTAGTGGGGTCTGCGTCAATGATCTGTCCTTTACCAATATTTTCATAATCGGATTCTAAATCAGGGTTCAGCTCCTTGTCTTTGATCTCGGCCACCAATGACTATTTTGAGTGACATTCATCAGTGTTGTGCTAGGGGATTTTGTGGAAATCGCACCATTTTCTAGTGTCCTTCTTTCTCTTCCTGTGACCCTTCTTTTCTTGTGTCTTGAACTGGTTTTCAGGAGACTGTTTGTTAGGGATGTCTTTGTCATACTTTGGTTGTTGTGGATTTACAGATCCAAAATCCCATTTGTTCTAGTGATTAAATTTATTCTCGATTTTAACAACATATCGATAAGTATCACCGAGTGATGAGATGTCCAGAAAATCCATTTCAGTCTGGATGTATCTATGTAGAGCCCCATGGTATTTCAGAACCAAATGTCACTTGCAGTCTTTGATACCCAGCTTGGTGTGCAAGGTATGGAAGGTATTGGTGAAATATAGAACTTCTTGGCCTCTCTCTTGCCGTAGTGTGGTCCATCTCATGTACTGGTCCTCATAGTTTCCAACAGGGTAATACTTCTCCTTTACTACATCCACAAAAAAATTCCAAGTGGGATCGACCCCATATATTTTAGAATCCTCTGTGGAACTATGCTCCCAATAAGTTTCCCACCAATGATTGACATGGGGGTGAGCTTTAAGGATTGTGAAGGTGATCTTTTCTTTGTCAAAAATTTTTTGAACAAAGAAATAACCTTCTAGCAGATTTAACCATTTGTCTAGGGCTTCTGCATGTATATGTCCTTCAAATATAGGAATATCAAAATTAACTTGTACCTTGAAAGGCGAGGTGCCTCCAAAGTGGCCGCTTGATGAAGATGCACCTATTGCTATCAGCAAGCATTGAAGGATGTGGGAAAAATTCTCCATCATTTCATCTCTCTGCCGTGTGATAGCTTGCTCAAGCAACAGTTTGATAGGATCGTCTGCTCCGTCATTTTTCTTTTCTTCCACCATTGAGGGTTTATTGGGTGTGTGAGAGAGATTGTCCTCAAGAGAGACAAGCTTGAGACCCAACTTGGTATACTCATACCTCGTCAGGGACATGCACTGAAAAAAATGACCAAGAAGAGCCTGCTCTAATACCACTGATCCAGATTATTTTTGGCACGAAATGAGATCGGAGATATAATAAAGAAATGCACAAAGATATCACAGATATTCAATAATATGACAAAAATGTATCATAGATGCAACCATAAACACAGATATACAGTAATACATGATTTATATTAATGAAATAAATGTATAGAGACTGTAAAAATATAGAGTGAAAGACTCGCTAGAATGGTGGCAGCTTATCTCTGAGAAGAGATGTGACGGCTACTCGCATTCGCCAGAAGATGAGTACAATGAGGCTCGGAAGGCCTATTTACAATAAAAAGGAATGCCAAAAACCCTATACATACAAAATCCTAACCCTAGGAGATGAAGCACCAAAATTCATGTGGGCCCCGTTTGGGTAAGTTAGTACATCAACTTCCCGGGGTCATAAATTTTGCATACGATCTTTGTTTTAGGCGTATGATAGCTTGTCGGAAAGGTATCATAAAGGAGATTAATTTTGTGGGATCAATCATGCATTTGACTATTATTGAGAACCTTGATCTCGAAAAACCTTCATTTAGTCCCTCAAAATGTCCCCAGAAGTTAAAACCTACTAAAAATAGTAAATTGCCAAAATTGTCAGAAAACTGTTTTGAGCTAGTCAAAAAAGGTGGGAGGCCACCGATATCCACCTGGATCAATCATGAAGGTTCTCCTGGACCCAATGAAGATCGGTCCTCACACTCAGATCTAACACCTGAGATCTGTCCTCCATCTGCGCGCTCCTCCTGTCTAGACTTACGATGTCTTCCTAGCCCGTTGTCGATCAAATGATAGGCACACTTTGCCTGTGTTGTCTGCCTGTGTTTTTCTTTCCTGTAACCATACCATGTTGTTCTTTCCATCAATGACAAGAATGATCTTCCTGTAAACATGCCAACAATCTCCCCCTTTGGCATTGATGGGAACCCTGAATGGTTGCGCTAATCTGTTTGGACCTCCAGCATAGCATTCGGTCTAGACCACTCATTTTCTCCCCCTTTGACATCAATTTCAAGGAAAACATGCTCCCCCTGAGTTGTTGCGGTATTTTTCGAAGGGATCAGATATTCAACCAATACATAATCCCCCTAACAGAATGGACTCTCTTAGGTTGATAATGGGATCACGCCCAACTTATGGCATAGATACTCAAACTAAGATTGTGCAAGCGGTTTAGTGAAGATATCAACAATCTGTTCTTTGGATGGAATATAATGCATAGAAACCATAGAGTTGTTTACCTATTCCCTCAAGAAGTGATACTTGATGGGTATATGTTTGGTCTTGGAGTGAAAGACAAGATTCTTTGACACACTAATTGCACTGGTATTATCACAATGAATTAGGATCAGTGCAGTATATTTTACCTCCAAGTCTGCAAGTGTCTGAATCATCCACAATACTTGGGTACAACAAGTGGTAGTGACAATGTATTAAGCTTATGTAGTTGATAGGGAAATGGAACCTTGCTTCTTGCTCAACCGTGATTCAAGAGAATCTCCTAAAAAGAATGCACCTCCACTCGTGCTTTTCTTTTCATCCAGGTAGTTAGCCCAATCAGCATCTGAATAGACTGATAGTTGGAAATTATGATTCCTAGGATACCATAGACCATATTCCATTGTTCCTTTCAAATATCTGAATATTCTTTTGACTACTAACAAATGACTCTGTTTAGGTGCATCCTGATACCTTCCTACCATTCCAACAACACACATTATGTCTAGATGAGATGTTGTGATGTACAATAGGTTGCCTATCATATACCTATATGAGCTTTGGTCAACATCAGGTGATTCATCATCCTTTCTTAACTTGCATCCAATGACCATAAGTGTGCTCATAGGTGTGGAATCTTCCATTTGAAACCTTTTCAACATTTCTCTTAGATATTTCTTCTTAGAAATAAATAATCCTTCATACCTCTAAGTAATTTGCAGACCAAGAAAAAATGACAGTTCCCTTGTCATAGACATTTCAAATTCAGACTTCATGGCAGAAGAAAACCATTGTACCAATGAAGCATTATTGCTTCCGAAGATGATGTCATCTACATAAACCAACATGATGAGAAAATCATCACTCTCTGTTTTGATATATATATATATATATATTTGTCAACCATTCCTCTCTTGAACCCTTTGTTTTGAAGATACTTATCCAGTCTGTAATACCAGGCACGAGGAGCTTGTTTTGACCCATATAAACATTTCTTCAACTTGCAGACAAAGTCAAGGTTATTTGACAGTTGGAAACCCTTTGGTTGTTCCATATAGACTTCTTCATTTAGATATCCATTTAGAAAATATGACTTGACATCCATTTGATAGACTTTGAACTGTTTATGGCAGGCATAGGCAAGAAACATTCTAATAGCTTATAATCTTGCTACGGGCACAAATGTTTCATCAAAGTCCAGTCCTTCTATTTGAGAATATCCTTTGTAGACCAATCTAGCCTTATTTCTTACAATATTTCCTTGTTCATTCATCTTATTTTTGTAGACCSATTTGGATCCTATTATATTTTTATTTGTTGGCCTAGAAACGAGTTCCCAAGTGTCATTCTTTTCAATCTGATCCAGTTCCTCATTCATTGATTTTACCCAGTTTACGTCTTTACTGGATTCATTAAAGTTCTTGGGTTCCATTATGGATATGAAGGCTATGTGTGATTGCTCAGTGTCTTTGATTATCCTTCTCCTAGTTTATACACCTTTGTCTTTCTCACCAGTTATCTGACTTTTAGGATGATTCTTTTGAGTAATTATGAAGGATTTGATGTTGATTGTTGTCCTGACTCTTCTTGTATGGGTGTCTCTTCTCCACCTGATTCATCATCTTCTTGTGACTTTGAGATTTGTTGTTCTTCATATTCATTATTCTTATCCTCTTCTTCATCTGACTTGGTGCTTATTTTATGTTGATCTTTTACAGGAGCTTCTTCATCAATTTGAACATCAATACAATCTACTAATTTATGCAATCTTTTGTTAAAGCATATGTATCCTTTACTGTTCGTTGCATATCCTAGGAAGATACCTTCATCAGCTCTACTATCAAATTTTCCCAAATGATCATCATTATTCTTCATGTAGCATTTACTTCCAAATACTTTGAAATTCTTAATGGATGTAGGTCGACCAAACCACAACTCATGTGGAGTTTTATCATTGTTCGGCCTTAGATGTGCTTTGTTCAGAATATAAACAACTGTGTCAACAACCTCCATCCAGAAGGTTTTTGAAATGTCCCTCTCATTCATCATATCCCTTTCCATCTGCTGAACTGATCTATTTTGGCATTCTACCACTCCATTTTGTCGAGGAGTACTCGGAATAGTATATTCACTTTTAATTCCATGTTTATCATAGAATTCTTTGAAATCTCTTGAAAAAAATTCTCCTCCTCTATTTGAGTGAATTTCCTTTAACCTTCTTCCTGTCTGATTCTCGATTAATGCCTTAAACATTTTAAACATCTCAAACACATCAAATTTTTCTCTCAAAAAGGCAACCCACGTACGTCTGGAGAAGTCATCAATGACCATCATAAAGTAACGTTCTCCTCCAGTTCCTTCTTTTCGCGATGTTCCACACAGATCTATATGAACAAGTTGAAGCATTTTCTCTGAAGATGTGAAACTCTTCGATTTGAATTGAGCACGAGTCAACTTCTCCATTTGGCAGGACTCACATACAGAGTTATTAGGCTTATATAATTTTGGAAGGTTTTTCACAGCACCTTCTGATCTGAAAATAGAAGGCTGACTTGTTATGCTATGCAAGCACCCTCTACTTCAATAAAATAAACCTTAACAGGACCTTGCTTCATGTGTTAAAATATGCAAGATGGTTTATGTGTTAAGTTCATGCTTCTTCTTATCAATGTATATGTGTGAGGAAATGTTCTTTGAAAAGATTAATTATGTGCTATAAACCAATACCCATCAACATAAAGTGCAGCAAATAACATAGCAAACTCACAACAATACCAAGATGATAAAGAAGTTCACCCCTCTCTGGGCTACATCTCCTTGAGCCTCCTTCAATGGACTAGGCTCTATGGGATTAGTTTTTCAAATGTTATTTTACAAGATGATTCTCAACTCCAATGGATTTACAGGCTGTACCATTGGGTTCAAAATACATAAAAACCCCAAAAATGACTATAAAAACTCTGAAAATGGACAATGGCTCATCCAGTAATGACCTCTTCTACATGTGGCCTCCAAGCTTCCCTCAGCTTCAATGTGGAAAAAACACCTGTAAAAGTCCTCCAATGGATATGAAACCTATCCCAATGTGTTCAGAGCATAATAATTAGTCAGAAATGACTATTCAGTCTCAAAAAATAGATATGTGCTCATCTGAGCAATGCCTCAAACAATGAGGGCTTCAAGCTTCCTGGAGCTCCCTCAAACTTCACTGGTTAAAAACCTGCAATAGAAGTCTCCAAATGCCTATGAAAGCAGTGCCAATGGACTCAGAACATCCAAAAACCCCTAGCTGGGCTTTTTCGGCACCTCATTTGGCCAAAAACTCCAAAAGTTAGGCCTCCTGCCATTTTTCCTCCTTCAAGCTCTGTAACCTGTTCGCCATTTCGCACCTGTGTGAAGTGAACCTAGCTTCTGGTATTTCTCGTGCCTAAACTCAACACACACGCACGTTTCGAAATTAGTGCCAATATGTTGCACCGTTAGCGAAACTGGAGCCCCCGAGGACGGAGGTGTTGGGCGCATGGGGGCCATGTGGCCACATCCCAGCGCTAAAATAGGCTATCCGTTCTTTGGTTAATTCTGGGCTCGACAAGTGTCTATGCGCACATGTTAACCGTTTGACAATACAAACCAAAAATAAACCCAAAACGCGTGCCCACTGTAGGGTCATATGGTAATACCATAGGACCGCGACTTTACACAATGCAACGTAATTCCACACGAATTTAAATACACGGTCATATGCCTTTACAATAGAACCACGATACTATGTTAAAACCACCACCCGCGTGCCATTTCATAATGGGTATGGTCAAGTGGTAATAAAACCACAGTTATATTTGAAACATAAATCCGTGTGTGACATTTTTAATACCCCGCGCGCGCAATTAAAAGAATAGTGGTCACATGTATAACAACAACGAACCGTGGGTTAAATGAATGGATATACCCCCGCGCGCAATTTAACAAAAGGCTCGGTCATATAGCAATGAATGGGACCACGGGTCAAAACATAACACAATCCATTACAAAATTGCACGCACCATTCAATAAAGACCGGGTCATATGAAATAATAATACGACCAAGGGCTGGGGCTAAGCCCCGGCCCGACCCCCGCCATTTGCAAACATTTTTGAATTCAAATATATATTTTGCCACATGTAATATAAGAACCAACGCGTGGTCTAGTGGTCGGGCGGGTTATGTTAAAGTCTTGTGTAGTGTGGAGAGGTCCGAGGGTCGAACCCCACGGACCCATTTGATTTTTGAAAAACCAATCAAAACACCAACAACCAATAAATGGGTGCCACGTGGTAGCCCTTCATTGGGCCACGTGGCACCTTTCCATTCGCTCACATCATGCCATGTGTCACCATAATACTTTTCCAAAGTCAACCAATCACAACTTGCCACGTCAACAGGTGTCAAATCAGTGGCCACGTCATCGTACCATCATGCCACATCACTGCCACGTGTGAGTCGTACAGACTGTACGGACATGTACAGTCAACATCAATTTTTTTTTTTCCTGTTTGGCTCGGCGAACAGATCGCGATATCTTCTCCATATGGACTCCGTTTTCAAAAGTAAATATACCGCCAGAATCAGGAAGACGAAACGGACGTAATGGAACCATTTTTGTCGCATTTCGAGCACTTTGAAAATTGAGCAAATTTTTGACCCTTGGTCAAGATTTTGATCACACCTTTCCACTGAAAGGCTTTTGGACCCACAAAAGATTATGATTATCTACCTGAGCTTCAATACTCTTCTCCTTTCAAGTTCTATCAACTGATTATACTTGAAAAGTATTTTCGACAATCACCTGGGTACCTTGACATGCCTTGCACTGCAACTGACTATGTCCCTCAACCACTGCTCTCTGGCTGCTGCTGACCCACTGTTCTCTCTGTACTTGGAAGTCTGCCAACCTTCCCACTGAGAATCAATCCCCTCTTGTGAAATTTTTGACGTCAACACAACCTGCTCTCCAAAGGCTGCAAACTTTCCTGCGACATCTTGTCACAAGCCAAGAAAACCATCAATCTTGAAAACAAATTGACACAAGACTGAAAATAATGACAGCAAAGTCTTTTGCTCTTCAAGCAACTGTCGCATCTTGTGCTTCATCAAAGAACATAGTGTTTTCCTGCATCTTGGTGTACTCAACATCAACTTACAAGACATCCAACACAATCGACTAAACACAAGTCGGAAACCTGATCGACACCACATAGTCGTCAAGATAATATCGACACAAGTCGAGACTCATGTGAAATGTATCAACCTTCCCAAAATGACAAGTCGAAAAACATGATAAACAATCATGCAACAATCATGAGTCATTCATGATGACTATCATCAAATTCATTGTTTATGCACTCACAAAGCCATATGCATGTGCATAGCTCTTCAACTCTCCTTCCTGTAGAAACATAGGTACTTAAACCCAAAACATGTGGGTACTAAAGAGCTGAATATGAAAAATGTATATGGCTGTAACAAAATGAACAACATACCCCCCTTTTACATGTTCTTGACGAGGTGGTATAACACAAGTATGCATTCAAAAATAAATGCCTTCATATGCAGACTTGCATCTTGCAATTTATGATAACTGCTGCAACTTGTCAAACTTCAACAAAATGAAAAGATAAGGCTGAAATGTGCATTTACTGCAGAAAACTTGCAAGCCTTACTTACTCAAGAAATCTAACCATTTCTTACCAAGCCAACTCAATGGCGAATCCTTCTACTGAAAGACGTCTTCTTGTGAATCATCTTGACTCACATCAATGATGGAATATCCTCTTCCATTCTTGTCAATGTTTTCATCCAACTGCTTCTTGTGCTGTGGACGAGTGGTTGGATGCAATGTCCAACATTGGTCAATGAGATGACCCCTCTTCTAACAATGAGTGCAAATATTTTGCATGTTCTTTTCATGTTGCCTTTGCTTGGAAAGTTTCCTGAAAGTGGACATTCTTTTCCAACATTTTGAAACATGATGGTTATATAAACCACAATATGTACATGGCCTTTTTCCATTTTTACATGCAGATTTATCATGCTTAACATAATCAAAAGCAACTGAGTTATAGG
>JASDQU010735940.1:33661-51338 GCA_032191745.1 Picea mariana | reverse complement strand
ATAGGTACAAAATGAGTGTCACGTTACAAAATGGGCTTGCATGCCTATTTAAATACAAAAATATACTAATAGCACTCATGGTGCCCCTAGAGCACCACCACCAGGTCCTCTATCTGTAGGAGGTGCCCCACCATTTGGGGGTCCTCCAGGTCCAGGGGGCAGTTGCCCAGTCATCATTGCCCCTGCTATAGCTACTCTGTGGATCATGGTCTGCAACTCTACAGGGCCACCCACACACTTCTCCAGGTCTCTCTCGTCTTGAATATGGGACCACATTCCCTCTTGCACACCCTCTAGTACCACCTCCAACCGACGTCAAAAATCATCTAACCCCTCGCTGGCCTCTACTTGAGGAGCATGAGATGGACCTGCACCTAGATCATTAAATCTTCCCCTTCGACCAAATCTTGCCTCATATGTTGGCCTTGCACCAACCTCATCCCTACGACATCACTCTCCCACGCGAAACTCTACCTATGGCAGTCTCACTAGCCCCTGGCTAGCCAACTCTTCCAACACCTCCACCTCTCGGCCTCATGACTCCACATATGAAAACACAAAAACAAAGATAGAATCAACATCCATACATATAAACACATGCTACACTATGAAAACAACAAAACATAAGTACTTCAACATACCTCTCCGGTCCCAATCCTCTCCAAGAGGAAAAACCATATCCGGGTCATGCCGGAAGTCCATCCCACCATATGGGAACCGCAATATAATCTACGGAATATGTCACCACACACGCACCAATGTGGCTGTAAAATAGCAGCCACCCTCTCCCCTTCCATGATGTACCAAAATTGATAACCACCATATCAGTCGTGGCTCACGTGCCCTTGCATCTGACACCACCAAGATAGATCCAAAGGAAAAATCACCAGATTCGGTGGTCCGACATTAGTTAATCTACCCCATCATATTGGCATGCAACATCAAGCCCCAGGAGAAGAAATATCCATCCAAAACTCTCTGCATAATCCTCAGCTGACCACCATTGATTTGTTGAGTAGCTAAGGATCCATAGATCCTCACAATCATCGTTGCGATACACTGATGCAAAATCAAATCCATCACCTCAATCCAGACAACCGAACCCGACATTGGGTTCAAACCTGAGTAATAATCACACACCAAGCCTATCAACCTCACATCCCCTATCAGTTGGCGATCAGTGGACAGGGCCATTCCCTGAAAGCAGAGCCCCGTCAAGAACTACACATCCTCAACAACTGAGAATGTCAGATGCTGACCCTGTACAATGAAACACTACATATTAGTGCTCCACATTGACAATAGATACTAAAACAGGTGCTCCTGTGATCGTATCAGTGGGAAATCAAAGAACTTGAACAACCCATAGGCTTCCAAGAATCTCTGAATTCCCAACACCTCTCTCACTGCCTCCCGAAGGCGCTCCCAGTCTCGCTCCCTCTAGTGAACTGGCATGACCATCTAGTCACCTGCATTCACCTAGAAAACACTTTCTTAGCAATCATCATTCATAAAAAATCTTCAAAAAATACATTTTTTTCCAAACCCCCCAGCTTTTCCTCAAGTGCGTAGTTGTCTACCCCATTGGCGCGCACATATGTGCTCCTGTTCTTCACACAGCTATGCATCAATGCACAATTTTCGGAGAAACACATGTACATCAATGTGCATCTGTCTCACCCACAATCGTGCATTCATGCACACCTATTCTCTACACAGCTGTGCACTAATGCACAACTGTCTGAGCAACAGCTGCGCAACTATAATTCGAACATGCATGCATCAAATGCACACCTTTTTTTCCAAACCACTCATCCCCATTCATGGATGTATTCATCACAACTGCACATCATGCATGGGAGGGGGAATCATACCCATGCATCTCAGCGTGGGTATCCTTCCTTCTCCTATGCATTGGTGGGCCCACCCCTACAAAAACCCCTAGTACGACCTTTCGTACGACCCTACCCAGCAAATAGAACCTATCTACTATGTAGGAGGATGAGAACACTGACCTATATCGATTGGCTCGAACTCCCGTAATCTCCAAATCTCCTCTAAATCCTCTTGTCAACTCACTATGGCAGTAGGTACAAATGAGGTGGCATTGTGGACCCCACAGCCATATATAGTCTTTTTTGCAAACTTCCACACTCAATTACAGGAGCTCAAAGTCTTTGTTTTTAGATCCATCTTCATCCACGAGATCAGGTTCCGGCCACCTACATAGTCACATTCCCCGTGTCACCATCTGCACTCAGCCCCAACAGGACATTTTTCTCACATCACGTCCAGGTATGCATGCTCATGTTCACAATTATCAAATAACTGTTATGTGATCTTTATCTTCATATATTGTTCACATTGGGTATTCATTTTTCATGTGTGCAGGTCCTTGGTAATCACAACTCAACACAACCCCTTCAAGTATATAGTCAACATTGGCATGTAATCATTCCCTCTGAATATCAATTGCATCTCCCAGTCATATCCTCCGACATTTTTCATTACGATCCCTACATCCAGCTTTGTAGTACTATCACGTCTGCTTCATTTTAGTATTGTCACCCAATAACACTCTCCCCCACATGAGTTTCCTCATTCATAGTCCCCTCCGACACTTTGACACTCATGCTGCTTTCACCCCCTAGAAATGAGAGTCCCGATAGTCTTTCACATTTTCGAGAATTAGCCACATACCCCTTCTCATCATTTTGCTAGATTTCCTAATGGACTCCCAGGTTACCTCATTACAGTTCTATTTTGACTGTGCCTACATAGTATCATTAATCCTCCATTTCATCCACACTCAGTTTTCCCATATGCAAATTTACTTCCATTCATTTACCTCATATAGAAACCCATGAATGCCCCCCACCCACCACCAAATCTTCAGGAAACCTGAGCCCTCACCGGCCAAGCCATCTTGCATCGGGGCACCCATTTCTATATCTCTACACCCATCCCAAATTATTCTTTATTCATTTGGTAATTGTAAAAAAGCGTTTGTTTCTAGCATTTACTTATCTTTTTATCATCACCCATGACACCCTTCTTTTTTCCAGCAAAGAAACCCATGTCTCCCTTGGTTGGGGAATTCACTATCCTCTACTCATATTGACATCCTGCATAAAAACTGAGTATCCCACAATCCATATACCCCTGATATTTGAGTTCGTCCACTTTGTCATGCCTCTGGCACAATTTAACCCCGTGTCTAGTCATCCCCCTAACACTAGATACAGTTTCATGGTTGTTTCCAATCATCCTTCAAACATACCCCCAACTAAGGGATGTCTTGAGTCTCACCACATCTTGACTTCGTTCATGTTCCTTATCAGTTCCTGATTTTATCCAGTGGAATTCAAGAAGCCATTTACTTCTTGGAGTCACGTCTCCCTTTCTATTGACATCAACACAGTTTCCAGAAGGCGACAATATCTTGACTCTCATTACCTTTACAACGAGGAGTCTCAAATGACACAGAGAGAACCATCATTTCTCTCTACTGTCATTGACCTCCATAACATTCAACCTCAACAAAATCTCATGTTACGGTGGGTCTTACTATGTGACTATTGTAGTTGTTTCATACTACCCGAAGACCTCTGAATATGGTTAGGACCTCAATACCTATGAGTCATCGACACTTCTTCCAGGTGTCCTCGCCTATTTTTAGAGTATGTTCACCATCAGAATTGTCATCTGTCATTATCAAACTTCCCCAGAGGGCTCTGCAGTTATCTCCATCAACATACAACTTCCGTTACTGTCTTACATTTTTTAGTTACATGACACGAGCATGGGGAATGCCCGCCTTGTTTATATACATATTTTATTTCTATTCCTAGAGAAAGGTTTGGGTCCCATGGTTTCCTCTCTCCCTCCAACAGGATCTATCTCACAGTTCTTATTAACACTCTTCATTACAATGGTACTCTCAGTAGAAGAAACATTGATGTATTTCGGCTATTCGTATGCTCCTAACCTCACATACCAGGGGGCATCTGTTATCACTGAAATTTCATCTGCAACATTGCATGCAAATGGTTATAGGAATACAACATCTCCAAACACCTATTATTTCACCCGCATCAACAAAAATGCATTTCCAAGGGGAAAAAACTATACAACTGGTCAAAAAATTGGCATGTGCTGAAACACTAAAGGAAGCATGCACACAGTGCACAGGCCAAAGAAGACCGTAGAGTGCACAATGCACCGAATGTGCCACTGTATATGAGAAAATACACACACTCTTGTGAAAAATGCATTTATGGTTCTTGTCAGCCCCTCACCCACTTCTTGACCAACTCCCAACTTGATTTGACCCTCAAATCTGAGCTGAATCCGAATGGGGGGTTGGTCAAAGACCTAAGGGTTCCCTAAAGGGCCCCTTGTCCACACTAAGAAATGGTTGAATATTTCCTCAAAGACATGCTATAAAAGGAGGCCAAGGGTGCACTAAGAATTTAAGAATCTCATAGTATTGTTATGTTTCCTCTATCCTCCCTCAAGAAACCTGTTTTCTTCTTGGAGCATTCTAGCAACATCTCAATAAGCTATTCACCTCACCTCTTGAGGGAATAGACTTGGATTTCTTCACCATTTTATTTCTAGTTTATCATTGTAAGAAGAGCTCTCAAATATGGGACTCAAGAGCCCTCCCAAGGAGGAAGAGGGGATCCATACATCCTCCTTTCTCTACGGTGTTTGCCAACTAATATAGTTATCCATTGGTGGCATAATCATTGGTCATTTGGTTGATTTATTTTGGTTCAAAGTTTCTTATGCATTTTAGTTTTATTTCCTTAGTTGTTTCTAGTTTAGGTGTTTGTTTATTTCATGTGCTTGGATTGTTTAATTCATACACTAACCTCTGTGTTTTCTAGTAAGCCCAACTAGACTTGTAAGTGCCCTTGTTTTTCTCACCCAAGTGATGAAATAGACACAACACAGGTCCTTTGGAGGCATAGTTTTCTAGGCAGTAGGTTTACTAACTTACCAGTTAAAATCATGATGTGCCCTTCATGACGCACGACGTGCTCCAAGGGTGCCACTCACCTCTTTCTATTTTCTTTGCGCGACGTGCCCTTCAAGACACACTATGTGCTCAAAGGGTGCCACTCGCCTCTTGACTAAATTTGGTAGATGTCAAACCCCCGCAGTCAATACTCAGTCAAGTGATCTTGTGGGAGACTAAGGGCCTCTAAGGAATAAGGAACCTACCTTCTTGCGTGCCTCTTAGAATTATCGTGAGAAACTGTCACAGTTTTCCCTCATGGCTTCATGGGTCTTCTAGAACTAGGTAATCGTTAACCTATAGTTCGAGCCATGGCGGGAGTGCTAGTAGGTTGTGGCAGGGATGCTGCCACACCTCTCCCTCAATGTATATGGTTGTCACGCATGACCCCTCTACTCCAAATGCGACTCTATTTGGAAAGCTATCGTTAGCCTACATCCATCAATGAATCATGTCAACAATAATAATCAACATCATAACATCTAATCGTATGTACATATGTCACATCAAAAACATTCAAACCCTAACAGGCCACTCCCTGACTCGATCCGGAGTCCATGGAGTTCCATAGATGCCTCATCATCCACAATGTCCAGAGTCCTGTACACTTAGGAGAACCCAATCAATAGCACCTATCAATGTAAATACAAAAAAAATAAGATAACATCAAATCCACAATGTCTCATAATCATAATCAAAACAACCAATAGTATAACGACACAGATCACTTTCATGCAAGTTTCCTCAAAGAATAAGTCCTCTCAGTGAGTGAAAGAGTGGGATGTTACATACACACCCTCTTGTTTTAAAGTTCGTCCCGAAGTTTCGCAGTATGTAAGTGTCGAATAAAGTGTATCACAGTATCATATGTCTAACTATCAAACATAAATGGGAAATGTTGATGCATATCATATGGGTCCTCCCAGGTCGCCAAGTGTGGATTATAATTTTCCCACTGGACCTTGACTTGATCTAATGTTTGACGTCGTAGCCATCGAATGAGATGGTCTAGGATGCATATTGGCTTTTTTGTGAGAGAACCCTCATCCGATACCTGCAAGGAAATCATGTCAATAACATGTGTAGGATCACTAACATAATGTCTCAAAATAGATATGTGAAAAACAACGCGCATACACCTAAAAGAATCAGGAAAGGCTAGTTGATAGGCCACATGCCCCTTCCTTTCCATAATTTCGAAGGGTCCCATGAACCTAGGAGATATTTAAAAACCCTTTCCAAACTTGATCAAATTCTTATGTGGTTTCACCCGCAAGAAGACTCGATCACCAACTTCATAACTACGATCGACACGATGCACATAGGCATAACTCTTCTGTCGATCCTACGCTTCGTTGATCCTTTGTATTATTGTTTGCATTTGATATTCCATTTATTATATCGCTTCTAGTCCCACCAGGACCCTATCCTCAAGCTGATCCCAACTCAAGGGTGTCCAACATAGTCGCCCATAAAGAAACTCGAAAGACGCCATATTAATGGTGCTTTGATAACTGTTCTTATATGCAAATTCTACCAGTGGAAAAAATGATTCCCAACCCTTCTGTTGGTGCATCATGTAAACATGCAAATTTTCCTCCAAGATTTTGTTTTTTCTTTCAGTCTTCTCGTCTGTCTCCAGGTGATATGCGATACTAAAGTTAATTTGGGTTCCCAAGGCCTCTTGGAAACTAGTCTAAAATCA
This sequence comes from Picea mariana, assembly GCA_032191745.1. Classification (NCBI taxonomy): domain Eukaryota; kingdom Viridiplantae; phylum Streptophyta; class Pinopsida; order Pinales; family Pinaceae; genus Picea; species Picea mariana. The sequence goes on along the minus strand of JASDQU010735940.1, from coordinate 44,610 downwards.
TCCTGTAAACACTGATCCTCTATCATATATAATCCTCTTAGGCACACCATGCAACCTCACAATATCAATGATGAAAACTCTAGCTATGTCAGGTGCCTGATATGTCGTACTCACATGAATAAAATGAGCACTCTTCGTTATACTGTCGACTACCACAAAAATAGAGTCATGTCTCCTTGCCGTCAGTGGCAATCCAATAATAAAATCCATCGAAATGACCTCCCATTTTGATTCTAGAATAGCATGTGGCTGTAGTAATCATGCCAAATGTCTATGTCCAACCTTCACCTGCTGACATTCTAGAGATCTTACCACGTATTTGACTATGTTTGCCTTCATTCCTTTCCAGAAGAATAAGGGTTTAAGGTCTGCCCTCATCTTCGTGACTCCAGGATGAGCCATATACAATGCTCTATAAGCCTTGTTTAAGATCAAAATCCTCAACCCGTCATTGGGAGGTATGTAAATTTGACTTTTAAATATCAATAATCTGTCACTGTCCACAGTAAATCCCTCAAATTTTGGCACCATCGTTGTGTTTTGTCCGATAAAATCCTTGACCTCCTTTTTCCAGTCATCGTCGCACTGTAAAGTAAGAATATTTTCATGTAGATTTTTCTGAAGAGGCATCACCAAAAATATGTGTGGTCTCCGACTCAATGCATCAACCACTTTGTTCATTGTATCCTTTATGTAAGTAATCTCAAAATCATATGTGCTAAGCAATTCCGACCAATGTCATTGTCGTGAGTTCAAGTCGCTTTGCATAAAGACGTGTTGTAATCTACAATGGTATGATTTTAGTTCGAAATTTTGTCTAATAGGGTAGTGTCTCCAAAATATCAAGGCATAAATAATGGCTAACAACTCCAAATCATGCGTTGCATAGTTCTCCTCATGCCTTCTCAACTTTCTCAAGATGTAAGTGATCACTCAACTATCTTGCATCAAGACTCCGCCTAAGCCTTCCTTGGATGCATTAGTGCATACCAAGAAGTCCGCATCCATGTCAGGGACCTTTAGTATCGGTGTTGTCTTCAACAACTCCTTGAGCCCCCTAAATGCCTCCACGCATTTCTCGGTCCAATCAAACTTCTTATTATTCTTATACAATTTTGTGATCGGATTTTCTATCTTCGAAAAACCCTTGACGAACCGTTGATAGTATCCTGCTAAACCCATGAAGCTACGTATTTCAGGGGCATTCGTCAATGTAGGCCATTCGATAATAGCCTCGACCCTTGTTGGATCCACAACAATACCTTCATCGGAGATGACATGCCCTAAGTAGTGAATCATCGATTGATAAAAAAAAACATTTAGATAATTTTCCGTACAATTTGTTCTCTTGCTGACACTATAGTACCATGAGAAAGTTCTCGTCATGCTCCTCCATCGTCCGAGAGTAAATCAAAATATCATCAATGAATGCTTTGACAAACTTGTCTAAGTATTCATGAAACACCCCATTCATCAAACTCATAAATACCCCTGGGGTGTTCGCCAGTCCAAATGGTAAAAAACTAAACTTGTAATGTCCAAACCTCGTCTTAAAGGCGGTCTTAGGGATGTCTTCCTCCTTGATCCGTAACTGGTGATACTCTAATCTCAAGTCAATCTTTGAAAAAAAAATTGCGCCTTTCATCTGATCAAACATATCATCAATCCTTGGCAACGGATACTGATTCTTGATCGTTGCCTTGTTCAATTGATGGTAGTCAATGCAGAGTCTCCATGACCCATCCTTCTTCCATATGAAAATAACAGGTGCACTCAATGGTGACAAAATTGGACATATAAGTCCTAGGTGCAACAACTCCTTCAGTTGCATTTTCAACTCCTGCAACTCAAGTGTCGACATCCAACAAAGCATTCTCGCTATCAGTTTTGTTTCAAGTTTCAAGCTGATTTTAAACTCCAAATCTCTTGCGGGATACAATCTAGGTAATTTTCTTGAATAAGGTCAGCAATACTCATGCCATGGTAAGGTCCTTCTAATCCTTCTGTTACACCCTAGTCATTCAACACCAAGATTTCATATATCTTTCATCCTTGTTCATGCTCTTGTGTAATTGTAGGAAAGAAACGAACCTTGGGGATACTCCCTAGTGTTTTCCTACAATCAAACTTCTATGTCCCTCATCGTCGGTCCAACTCAACCGCTTCGTCTTACCGTTGAGTATCGCATCATGCGATTCCCACCAATCCCCACTAATCACGTCGTCATAAGATCTTAAGATCATGACGTATAGGTAGAACTTCATTACACTATTCCCCAGGTTAAAGCGACAGTTCATACCCCTTCCTCCAACCATCCGGTTGGCAATCATAGCCATTTTGATGAATCTAAAATCGTCATGTCAAATTCCTTTACCTAAATCCCTTCAACGTGGTACTAGAAATAGATCTCCTTTTAGCACCGGGATCTAACAAATACTAAAATTTTGGTTGGCAATGGCACCTGACACCTCAAGCAAAGTGGACTGGTTCTCAGCCTGACGATTATTCACCACGGTCATGAATCCTGTGGGCCTTTCCCATCTCCACATTGACCTGACTTCTCTATCCCTTTCAACTATATAGTCTTACTGGTATGGTGGCTCTCCACATGACCATCGCTCGCCTCCAGTCCAATACTCCTGGCCCCAAAGTATAAGTTGTTGGCCTACCAGCCTAAGATCCTGATTTGTTTTGCTGATAAGCCTAAACTGCGGCTGCTAGAGGCAATATCGCGTATGCAATCATCCCCTGTAGGGAGTCCTCTATTGAGGAACCTCTTTTCATGGTGTCGTGAACAAGGGTCCTATAGACATATCTTGATACTGATATGTCTTGTCTGGCTAGCGTCTGATGTTGCTATGCACTAGATGTCATCGATCTAGACAATCTTGTAGGAGTCCTTCCATGAGTCCCGTTGGTCAATTATTCCTCAGCTATGAGGCCTACTGGACTACATCATGAAACATCTGAGGCATTTAGATCCTCACCTTCACACGAAAGTTGGACTTGAGGTCGAACACGAACTTGCTGACCTCCGATTTCTCCATGTTCAGATGCGGGGTATATCGAAGTAGTTCCATAATATGGTCTCATAATCTGGCACCGTATGACCACTCTGTCATAAGGTGTTGAACTCATCGAGATGACACTCAATGAATTCCTCTGACAATCACTTCTACCAGAACCATTCCTCAAACCATTCCCATAACATGGCTTTGACGACCATGTTTAGTTGAGGTAGGAGCGTCTTCCACCAGAGAAGAACGCTTCCCTTCAGCTGAAAGACTGCCATGCATACCTTCATGTTGGAGATTGTAACCGCGAAGTGCGAAGCACATAGCCATGTCCTCCAACCATGCCTCGGAGACTGCACCATCTGTGGCACCCAAGAACATGGGAAACTTGACCTTATCGAGTTATTTGTGAACATTGAAAGTACTGGTTAGGGCACTGTGTGGACCCTCAGGGGGGTGCAGGTGCCCTAGCTTCATTTCTATATAGACGGTTAATCAAGGCCTCTGAGATCCTCTAAAAGGACCTCGTTAGAATAACTGCATCCCTCTCAGTAGTCAGCCCTTGTCTCATGACTTTTTCTTCTCCTTGGGGTTTAGACCTCCTTGGCGTGGATGCTACTAGAGGTGTCGTGGCTCTGCCCCTAGCATCACATCATCTACCTCTCCGACATCCTCTAACCAGGGTTACCGATACAAACAAGTTAAAATTTTAATCAGTGATAAGTTATTAATCAAGGGTTTAATATAGTGGAAGAAATGACTATCCATAGTTGTAGGGTTGATCCCGCTCTGATACCATATGTAACGGCCCCGCCATTACGACAAAAAAAGTGACGTGCAACAGGTAATTTTTTTTTTTAGGAACTTTAAAACATTACAATTAATATATATATCATCGACACATCATCCAATATATTAACGAAACAATATTAATGCAATGACAATCAATCACGACTCAAGACGACACATCATAACCATGAATAATGATACACATATCGACACAACAACACAAATATATAGCAGCCCATAATCATTGCATTCATACAATTAATAAAGATGCATAAACAACATGACTCATAATCACTCAACTCTTCTCAAAAGGACAATCATCAGATAACACCAGGATAACATGAGATAACATAACGATAACATAAGTATCACAAAGATAATCATAAGAATCCCATAAGATACTACCCTCCCAACCTACCCTGCAAGGTTAGGACCTCCAGGAAACATAAGCAATGATCAAGCCTAGGTTCCAATTGATTTTAACCATTTAAGGTCTTAGGCATGGTGACTGTTCTAAGGAACAAGGAAGTGTTTACATCCCACTAACACAATCAACAACTAGCTAATCAACAGCATCAACGATCATCCAAATCATCAATCCATCAATCCTAAACATCAATTAACCAAGGCGCAAGGGTAATCATTTGCATAGCATATCATAGAACACAATAAATCCTAGGTGCAAAAGCAAGTATCAGTTATATTCATGGCACAAATCCCAATCACTTAATCATGTACTCATCAACAATTAATTGATGCAAGAGCAACAGACCTTAACATAATCATATGTCGACGTACTAATGGTGCAAGAGTATCATCAATTAATTCATTGGACAAGAGATATAAGGTCTAAACAATCATTCACCACATCATAAATTTATTACACGCAAGTAGTCTAATGTCTATAATATCATTCTTTACATCGTGGTTTCATTGCGCGCAAGAAGTCTAGTGTCTAGCATCACACGTTGTAGTAAAAATTCAATGCGTGCAAGGACATGATTTAATTAGCTAATCATTCAACAAGTTTAAAATTGTGGCGCATGTAACTAAGAAATTATTCCTTAATATCCACGGGCAATCATTAACATCTAAAGGTGGTATATCCAAACCTTAATGGAAACACCATTAAGAATAAAACTTAATGGAAACAACATTAAGGAAAATCAATCAACCTCAATAAGGTAATTAACATGAAAGAAGCTATTACACATCAACACATTTTTATAGCGCAAGCAATACAAATACTTAAATTGAGCCTTAAATAAACATTAGGTGGAACATTTAATAACCTTTAATGGAACCTTTGATAAACATTTGGTTGAGCATTAAATACACATTAGGTGGAACATTTAATAACCTTTAATGGAACCTTTTATAGACATTTGGATGAGCATTAAATACAAATTAGGTGGAACATTTAATAACCTTTAATGGAACCTTTAATGAACATTTGGTTGAGAATAAATACACATTAGGTGGAACATTTAATAACCTTTAATGAAACCTTTAATAAACATTTTAATTGTATAAAATGACATAAATAAAAACTGATAAAAACTAAATATCAAAATCCCTTACTCCTATACAAGGCTAAGTGGAAGGCTAAATCGTTGAGTTGGCCATCTAAGCAAAGGGAGGTTTCATGCACAGACAACTCACCTTAAAATCCATCTCGTTGGGTGTATAAGTGGAAATTCGCAGAGATGAAAAAAGAAGGAAAAACACATTGAAAAGGGGGAGAACCCCGCAGAAAGGGAGAGAACTTCTCTCGAATACTAAGGGAGGATAACACCGAGGAAGAAGAAAGGAAGCATGTCGATTCCTTCACAGAATCGTAGGGAAAACACCGAGAATTTTGTTGAGCAGGTAATGAGGCGCAGACATTAAAGGGTAATCGTGTACAAAGCCAAGAATTCACTGGAAAATTAAACCAATTTTCTCAGTTAAAGGAGACCAAATATCACAGAGAATAAAGGGGATATCTATTGCACAAAACATGGGAACATTGGGCAGTTTTAGGATGGAATGTTGAGAATCTAGGATATTAAAATGTTGTTTAAGTGAGGCTTGAATTTAATGGGTGAAAGTAAGTCAACGGAGGTGGGTGTCTGAATAGTCACCCAGAAGGAAAATGCAGGGATCTTCCACAAGAATATTGTTGAGAGTAAGATCACACACAAAATGAAAATAAAAATCAGAGCAGGGAAAGAGGGCACAGATCCATGCCCCTCATCAATGCAGAGTAAGAATCAATCTCGTGGGTAACCTCCACCAAACTCGCAGGGAAAAACAACACCAGAAGTAGAGACAAAAACTCATAGATACTTGTACAAATCATGGAGAAAACTGCATATATTATGATTGCTATTCGATGGGATAAGTTAAAAAGGTGCAGAGAGCAACAAAATCTAAGCTTTAAAGGGTGGTTTTGCTGCACCTAGCAGTGAGTTCGTTGGGCTATCAAATGCAATTTTTCGCTAAGTAAGGTATACAATAAATGCAGAGAAATGAAGGGTGATCTTATTATTCATAGAAGTGAACTCGTCGGGTAGTCAAAACAAAAAATTATGCTGAGAAATAAAATGGTTTAGACAACTGGAAGTGACACCCCAAATCGTTGGCTAGAAGTACGAAGTTGGAGAGAAGAAACACAATAATCACAGAGGCTAAGGGGGGAATAAAAACCCAAGAGAGGATTCCTTGTTGGCTGGAGAAATGATCCTACAATTATTATCCATGCAGAGGAAAGCAAGGCATCCGAATCTAAATCTTTAACACTGAAGTGAAATATAGTCGATTCGACTCTTGGACGAATGCTCAGACACATAATAATAACTTAAAGGATAAAGGAACATAAGATAAAAACACAAATCTACATCCATACCTTCTCCGTGGAGAACAAAATAATGAAAAAAATATGCAATCAAGGAGTAAAGAAAACGCAAGAAGGAGATACAAAAGCGTAGGCAAGGTTTTGAGTCCGAGGCTCATTCTAGCCACGCTCAATTAGACAATAACTCAGAAATAAAATATATTATGGATAGAAAGGTTTCTTACAGGATGAATCAAGCGACAAGGGGATTACATTGATAACAAAATTCTCAAGGAATCCCTAAGGAGACCTACATTCTTACCAAAATTCGAAAGAAAACCATATCTATCCTACGCAACAATTCTTCCAATGTGGTTATGTATGTACAAATAGTTTTCTTTTCTTCTGTCATATTACCATTACAAATTATGAGTTTACAAAAAAAAATATGTTACAATTATCGTAGAAATACATGTGCAACGAAATCTCATGGCAATGGAATCATCATTCGAATACAATAAAATAAGCAAGTGTAAATTAAATTTTATTGCAAGTAACAACTTTAACATGCGTACCTTTACCGATGACGAGGAGGCAGAGATATCCTCCCACATGTTTTCTCTGTCCAAATCCTGCTTGCTGACCAATGCGACCTCACTGGTACCTCCCAACCAACGCTAGGGGTACTCTTCTCCCCCCTGAGCCCCCTGAAGAACAAAGGGGCCACACACTCAATACTAGATAATTCTAGCACCCAACTCACGTCGCAAGGTCAAGCTACCACTCGTTACCCAAGATGGGTATCCCAAATCCCACAAGAGAAAGTTCAGTCAAGATGAAATTTTAGCAGTGTAACGTTACACAATCTAGATGTGATCCATACTCCTCCTCCTCCATCATTTTTATAGAGTTTCTTAGTCATTAGTTTCCCAAACCCTCATTAGATTCATTTTTCATTTATTTAATTATGCAAAACCTCCCTCGTACACATCGCCCGATCCCCTAGTTGCACTAGAAAATCAATTTATTAATTAATTAAATATTCCTATTTCCCTCACCCACTCAAAAGCGTTCCTAAAAATGGTCCTCGGTGTCCCATTATTCCCTTACAATTCTTAAATGACTTACACCTTACTTAATTCCTAGTTGAGTTTATAAATAGAAAGTTCCAAAGGCTAGATTTCTTACTAAGTTAGGCATTCCCATTTTTCTTTAAGTTTCCCCTTCTCTTTAAGTTCCCCCTTTTCCTTAGGTTTCCCCCTTTTCTTTAAGTTTCTCTTTTTCTTAAAGTTTCCCCTTTTTATAATTAAGTTCATAATTAGCAAGTTTAGACAAAAACAACGAAATACCCCTTTTATTAATCAAACCTTTATTAAAATTTCCACTTTAATTATTAATGCTTGAATTTTCTTTATCCCCTTCCTGTTGTATGCCTATTTTTTTTTTTGGGTTCTAACCTTCTACTCAGACCTAGGTTTTCCATTCACTAGGCTTGGCGACAATTATTAAGGGGAAAATTAGTTATTAAACTTTATTTATCACATCATTCATTTAAGGTCGACCAGGTCCTAAGGAGGCATAGTTTTCTAGGCACTAGGTTTATTAAATTACCAGTTGAAATCGCGATGTGCCCTTCAGAACGTACTACGTGCTCCAAGGGTGCCACTCGCCTCTTTTTGTTTTCTTTGCACGACGTGCCCTTCAATATGCATTATGTGCTCCAAGGGTGCCACTCACCTCTTGACTGAATTTGGTAGATGTCAAACCCATGGACTCAATACTCCATCAGGTGATCTTATGGGAGACTAAGGGCCTCTAAGGAATAAGGACCTTGCCTTATTGTGCACCCCTTTTAATGATTGTGAGCGACTATCATAGTCTGCCCTCACAACATCGTGGGTCTTCTTGAACTAGGTAATCATTAACCTACAGTTCAAGCCACGACGAGAGTGCTTGTAGGTTGTGGTAGGGTTGCTGCCACACCTCTTCCTCAATGTATCTGGTTGTCGTGCATGACCCCTCTACTCCAAATGTGATTCTGGTCGGCAAGCTATCGTCAGCCTACATCCATCAACTAATCATGTCAACAATAATAATCAACATCATAACATCTAATTATATGTACATATGTCACATCAACAACATTCAAACCCTAGCAATCCACTCCTTGACTGGATCCGAAGCCCACGGAGTTTCATCGATGCCTCGACATCCTCAACGTCCAGAGTCCTACACACTTAGGAGAACCCAGTCAATAGCACCTATCGATGTAAATACAACAAAAATAACATAACATCAAATCCACAATGTCTCATACTCATAATCAAAACAACCAATAGTATAACAACCCAGATCACTTGCACGCAAGTGCCCTCAAAGAATAAGTCCACTCAGTACACACAAAAGCGAGATGTTACATTTAAGTTAAGTTGATGTAGGTATTTTCCATTATCATCATGCATATTCATCATTAATTGATCAAATATGTTGTCCCTTTCAATGAGTATTGTCTTACATACGAATCATGTTATGGATTTGAAATGTTGACACACTAAATGGATACTATGGATAGTCCAAAAGTCTTTTGTTCTAAAATGACACCTTAGAAATATTAGAACCATAAAAACGACACCATAGAAATCTTAGAACCATAATATTGAGATAACTAAGCATTAATTGATATTTGACATTTAAAGTGCATTGAAGTTAAATATATCATAATGAAAATGTTCTCATATAGAGTGTTATGCTACTCATTTTTTTATTAGTGATAAGTCGTGTGTCCATTAATGCTACCAATTTATACAAATAAATCATGAAGTCTCTCACATATACTCCAATCTAAATATAGAAACGTAGTGAAGAACAATTATTATTTCAATGAGTTTGTATTATGATCTTAGAAGATATATACAAGGATAACTTGTAATTTTCATCATGTATTTTTTCCCATTCACTTTCCCATTCTTCATTTTGGTAATAAATGTTTGGTTTTTTACCATGCGTGGTTCCAAGTTCCTTTTTTCCCCTTTATGTCTACTTGTTTATTCTCTTTTTCAAAATTTCAAATAGCTTCCTCTATAAGAAATTACAAATTATTTAACATTTTGATATATTTTGTTTGAGAATTCAACAATTAATACATGTCCATGGAATTCAACCACTTTGTAGGATCTTTAGTTACTTTGAGAAGTTTTGGTTCACTACTCAGGCTATGATCTCATATGGGAATTTCATTCTATTGGTTCTAGTTTGTGAGTTTTCATATCTCGTAGCATAATTCAACATTAGAATCAAGATATTTAAAGAAATAAAAAATTCGTCAACTATAGTGAATGTGAAATACCATATACATAATTGGTTCCTTAAAATATTAACAACAAAAAAATATATACTTTCGAGCTTCGTGAGTAACAAAATTCCTGAATTTATTTTTTCCAAAATATAGATGTGCAATTGATCTGCTTATGGAATATTATGATTTAGTTTAGATTATAGGTTATATATGATGATGATGTTGTGTTGTGACTTATTGTTATATTGATGTATATATATTGGGAGATGTTATTGATGAGTTTTCCTTAGTGTGCAGAGCACATGACAGGTTATGGATGTGTTGGCAGCCAACCCAATTTTTTCGATTACTCTCAAAAGCTGCCTACACCCCTTGCGGTATCATGACAAATCATTGTCGCATTGTGTTAATGGACATGTTTCTCATTTTCTTCAACCATTACAATTCAATTTCGACTCAGTTTTCACAATTGCAAATGTGAAAACACCTATCTCGTTAATTATACTGTCGTCGTCTTTTTGATTTGTTGGTTGATATTTGATCACTGGTTTATCATATGATTGGTATAGGTTTGTCAAACTTATGTTCTTAATCTTTGTCTTACCTTGATTACGCAGTTGCATGTATTCCACCATTAAACCTTTGGGCATGAAAGTTATTGGTTCTATTTATTGAAAGTTATAACATACTTGCGCATATTGTTTTATTCTTGTTATAGTTTTCATTTGATTATCATATAAAAACATTGCATTGTGTGGCTCTAAGGTTTTGGAATACAAACGCAAGGTTTTGGAATGCAAACGCATATGATATATGCTAACTATAATGGAAAGTTTGTAAAGGTATGATAATATGGTTTTGATGGCGCATAAGTTGATCTATTCGATTTTGGGAGATCGATTCTTTGCATACTATGCTTGCAAAGCAAATTACATGATGAGTATGAAACCCCGAGCTATCAGTTAGCAATTAAACCTTGTGATTAAGTGGAAAACGGTGGAATTGGCACGTTAATTCACAATTAATGCAGGTACTG
>JASDQU010735940.1:19108-32731 GCA_032191745.1 Picea mariana | reverse complement strand
GCTGACAATTAAGTAGTTGATTTGAGTTATTATGATCATAGTTAGTATTTAGTAGTTAGAATAGTTAGCGTAGTTTATAATTAGTTTAGTTTAGTTTAGTTAAGTTTGTTTTATTAGTTTCTAGTTTCCTTAGTTTAGATCATTTAGCTTAAATCACTTTCTCTTTGGTTTCCTTGCGAGACCTTAGAGCGGCCAACGGAGTCGTTAAACTCGTCAGGGTGGTCCATACCAAATGGCTTGGGTTATTTAGACAACCCCGGACCGGTTCCACTCTCCCAGTTGACGGACGGTCATTTTTGCCCGTCAATAGGATGTTGATGGCATCGATGAACTTCCTTGGACTCTAGATCGAGTCAGGGAGTGGATTGTATTTTGTTTGAGTATTTCATTTTTATGCACATGTGACACATGATTGATTTCAATATGATTTATGTATATGGATTACTGACACTATTTTTGTTAGTGGATGCAGGTTTGACGATGCTTGCTAATCCAACTCACATAAGGAGTAAAGGGGCCATGCACAGAAACTAGACATTGAGGGAGAGGTGTGACAACGTCCCTGTCACAGCCTACTAGCACTCCCGCCACGGTATGAACTGTAGGTTAACTATTATCTAGTTCGATAGATCCATGATGTCATGATGGTGGGATGAGACAGTCACTCCCAAATATTCTAACGGGTGGACAATAAGGTGGAGTCCTTATCCCTTAGAATCCTTTAGTCTCTCACAAGGTCGACCAAGTGGAGTGTTGAATCCAAGGGCTAGACAAACTTCCAAAACCAATCAAAGGTGAGTAGCACTCTTGGAGAATGTAGGTGCATCTTGAAGGTCATGTCGTGTAATTAGAAACTTGAGTCAATAAATCTAGGTGGCCTAGAAAACATTGAAATGATTAGACCTTGTTGGATTAAATTAATTAATTAAACATTAAATTATTAATTGAAAATTCTAACAAGAGTCTAATACTAATTCTAATACTAATCCTAAGTCTACGTTTAATTAGGGGACTAAATAAGAATATTGAATAAATTAAAAAGATTGAGATAAATCAATTTCTAGGAAAAAGTGAGAAAAAAAATTAAAGATTGGATAAAATAATGAAAGGGATTTTTAAAATAGAAAGAAATAAAATATGAGAGAATAGGTGTACACATAGAATAGTATCGAGAGTCAAGATACCACTAGTCTAACTAGAAGAAGACTCCTAATCCAACTCTTACTAAGATCTAGTTAGGACACACTCATTAAATGAGAATTTGGGGAACAAAGAGACAACTAAGAGATAAAATAGGAACACATTGGGAAATGTTAGGGAAATTGATTTTTAAATAAAATAAAAATGGTAATTACTTGTGCAACTTGGGGAGAGTGTGATAAGTGTGTGGGTGAATATTTATAATTAATTTAATCTAAAAATTTAATTATTTGTGCATGAAAACATGTGTCACCGAGGAAATTTCTATTAAACAAATAGTGAAGAAGGAAAATGGATCTCACTTATTCTTGATAAGGTTATGCTACCAAAATTATTTTGGCTGTGTTTAACTTGTGAGAGATGGGATACCAATATTGTAGAGAGAGTGGAAGCTCTACACTGCAAGGCAAGACTTGGAGCTATTTCTTCTTGGTTTCTTGTTTGTAGCTCTTTTGTGGCTCCGGGAGATAAGGGGGAAGAAGAGAACCCCGAGCATTGGATGGGAGGTACCGGTGAAGTTTTTGGATTAGTAGGCAGGATCAAGGAGGACGAGGTGAAAGATACAAATTGAAGATCAAAATCTATCACAACTTCTTTCTGGTTACAGTACTACCTTGTAGTAGAACTGTTATGTTATTGAATTGTTATTTTCCTGAAGAATTATAAATCTTATTGGTCTAAATTATGATATAATGAGCTTATATAATTGATCCCTTGAATTAATTAATAGATTTTTTGTATATTATGTTCTTTATCTGTTCTATTGGCGACGATATCCTGGACCATTACTTTTGATTAAAATATAAGAGATGGAATGTATAAATTAAGTTCTGGTGATTACACATTGGACAAAATCGTTATGTGAAGAATATTGGTAACGAATAATTTTTATGTGTACAATATTAGTGTGAATCTTGTGACTTCTGCCTCCATTTCCATTATCAGAAACACATAAATGTTCTTATTTTGTAGAATAAGGTAGTGTAAATAATCTTGTAGATTCTAGATTACGCACATTGAAACTCTCTGAAAAATTTCCATCTAAATTGGTATTGATGAACTCATTAACATCTTGAAGATTGTTTTAGTTGTGCGAATTTACTCTATGTTGAAAAATTATCCATATGTTATCAATTACTACCGAGTTGCATCGGTTTTTCCTTAGCTTCTTACCCTTGCAAAGTGTACACTATATCTATATTATTTTAAGATATCCTAGAAATTATGATCCTTCTGTAATCGTTGTACGTATGAATGTTTATTTTTATAAAAAAATAATATTTATTATTCAAATAGTCGAAGCGAATAGTATGACATACATTGACATATCCATGGTGCATTTTATGAGTGCAAGAATGAAACCACCGCTCTTTGGTAGTGGTCTGCCTTCAAGTTTTCTTTGTGTTTAACTGTGTTTAAAAATTTGTGTTATTTTCCATTATAGTAATTCAGATGAGAACAATATGTTTGAAACAATAGATTCACCTTATTTAAGGATAGAATAAGGTAAAGAATTTATATGGAAAATTATAATGAATGTAATTGATGATACTGGTATTGGTTAGTGGATATTTAATTGAGAGAGTAATTGATTTTAAGTTTAAATTTATAGTATATATAACAAACTCCTTCTATCTTGGGTAGGGTTTTACCTGGTAACGAAAATAAATGAATGTGAACTTATTTCACTTATGCATAAACTTAGTATGTTGTAGGAATTGTACATCAGATATGTATGGATGAATGATTAAAGTTTGATGTTAATGAATTCAAAAAGTTAGCATGTTGTAAAAATTTCATGAATTATCTATGGATATCTTATTGAAGTTGAATTTAATGAATTCTAACCCGATTGTGATAGTTTTGAATTTTGATTCATTGTAAAAGTTTCTTTAGGTAAGAAATCTGGAACATCTGAAGTGCACATTAACATGAATAGATTTAATTGACACTTGAGTTCAATTGTAATAGGTTCAAGATCCTTCAGTTGAAGAATCTTTGTATAATTAAACCTTCTAAATATTCTTCATTTTTTCATATTGAACTATCTTAAATATTGTAGAGAAAATACAATCGATTCCTTAGAAGTCATAATGAATTTAAGATATACCAGAAAATTTTAATTACTATCTTGCAAATTAATTGTTCTTGATATTTATAGTGATGACAATTTTGTCGAAGTATAAAAAAAATTATATAATAATTTTTACTACTTCATTCATTACTCTCGCCTTGTAATGAGATTAGAGGGGTGTTACATTAGAGACCACTTGAAAGCAATAGTCGTAATGTGTGCAATTTTAAATTATTTTACTAGATGGTTACAAATTGTGTAAATTGTTCGTTGTGTTATGTTCAAGATACTCTATGATAAACTACTAATGTTGTAATCACTTACTCTGGATATTAATAAACCAGAGGGTTGTTACATTGATGAATTGACAACTTTTGTCTAGTATAACGAGTACTTGAATCGTAAATTTGTGATATGACCAAGAATCTTTTGTTACTGTAGTCCTGAGTCTAGAATTGATTTGGTTATGGGAATAGATATCTCCATGTTCTTCAGAACAGTCACTAGTCCTGAGACCTTAAATGGTCAAAATCAATCAGATGAGTTATAGAATTGAGTGTTGATTATGTTTCTTGGAGGTCCTAAACTTGCAGGGTAGGTTGGGTAGATGGACATATTTATTATCGCGATGTATTATAATAAATATAATAGTATCAGGATGTTGTATTTATTCTTGTTGTGTAATTATGTATATAATAATAGAATGTGTAAATGTTGATGTATGTTATTTCACATATCAATTGTTCTAACTATTAATGTTTTTTTTATTTTTTAACAATATTGTACTCAATTACATGGATGTCGTAACGAAGGGGACATTACAGGGGTGAATCAATATAGGAATATTTTTCTTTTTATTTCAATCTTTATCAATTTATTACTTCATCAATCATAAGCAATTAATAAGAAATGTACATACAAACATATAATCCATAGTACACAAAGATTTAATGTGGAAACCCAAATGGGAGAAAACTACCAAAATGTTATTAATAAAATATTGTAGGCACCAACCTATTGTTACAAATCTTGCAAGCACTAAACTGTAGGAGACACCAATCTCTTTGAATAAGCACCAACTAAATAATGTTTGTAGACACTAACCTGCAAGAGACACCCGTTTCCTTAACTGTGCACCAACTCAACACTACTTGTAGATACCAATTTTAATGGAAAGATCAATCTCTTCAAGTTGTCAATAACACCAGATTATCTGTTCCATTCAAGACTTCATCTACACCAATCTATTGTTTTGTCTCTGCTGTCATAGTTCACATTCTTGCATAGTTTTAGAAGTTCCTTTGTCCTTGTACCTCCCAACCTCCCTTACATTATCTTCCTTTTTTTATCTAGCATCCTCAGACCTCATATCCTTAGAGATTCTCTTCACATGATCCACACTTACTCACACTTCTCACTCTTCCATCCTTTCTTAATTCTTCACACTTAAACTAGATTCGAGCATTGTTAGTTATACATTCCATACTTCGATGAATTTTTCCATATACAAAAGTATGTCTATGGAGTCAACTCCAGATCTCCTAAAAATAGGGTTGCTACATTCCTTAGAAAATGACATAGACCCCCATTTGGCTTCACGTGCAATTTGTTCTCCGACCACAGTGCATACTTCAACACTCAATAGTTGTCATATGTGGTCCCTCAAATCAAACATGTTTTTTGATCCATTTTCTACCCATAAAAACACATAATATTCTCTCAACGCTCAACAATCATCCAATCTATCCTTGATTCGATCTCAACCATTGATATTCTTTAGCATATCGGGACCACTTGCAACCACATCGCACATTTGTTATCTAATCTATACCTTCGTTCAATCACAACCATCGATCTACTTAACTGTCCTCAAGACCACACCATGCAACCATGACACATAACATTCGTTCGATATGAACCTCATACTGATCTCGACCATCAATCTATCTTGATGGATTCACCATGGGTCTAAGGAATATCTTTTCTTTATTTCAAACTTCCGCAACCTCCAAATTACACCCTCAAGTTCCACCACACTTATTTTTCACCCATACTTAGAGAATTTTCTAAGTATTTCATCGTGGGTCTACGAGACATCATGAACCATTGGATCTCTCACCCTCTGAGACATCAGATCACCCTTTGGGTACTTATTCATTTCTTTGAAATATCTTGGTACTTATTTAATCTTGATACTGATCCAATTCTTGAAATTTTTCTGTAAGTCTACAACATTTCCTCGAATCTATATTTGTGACCTCGTCCATCCGACTGATTCTTGACAATTGGTCCATTTTCGGACTCTCAGTGCAGGTCCGTGTGACATATTTATTTGATTGATTCTTTCTTGATACTTATTCATTTCTCAATGCATATCTGTCTAACTGATTCTTGATACTTAGTCTTTTTTCAAGATCTCATCATAGGATCATAGGTCTATGACATTTTTCCAATTCTTGTGACCTTGTTCGCCTGAAACGATTCTTGATACTTATCCATTTCTTTGAAATATTAACATAGGTATACAATTCTATGACATTTACTCGACTCTATATATGTGACCTCATCTGTCTAATCGATTCTTGACACTTAGTTAATTTTTTAACTCCTACTGCATGTCTCTTACACTTAGTCGATTTTCAAACTCTCACTTTGGGTCTGTGGGTTTGCAAACATTTATTCACATACTCCCAATACTCCTTGATGCTCACTATCTTCACGATGTCTTAGTACATATTCATTTTTCAAGATCTCTTGTTCTTATGTTTCAGGATGAGGTGGCTTCCACATGGACGTCTTCTTCATGTACACTAGATGATGTGGCATCAGTACGTGTCTTGATGCGTGGCACTACACATGGAATCATTGAAGTGGAATTTCTATGATGTGACATTCATTTCACTGGACACGTGGTGCTGATGATGTTTCTATCATGGTGTTGACATGGATGAGCATTCATACTAAGTATTGGACCTCAATGTTTAGAGATGAATGGTCATGATTTATCCTGTTTTAACTACATAGTTATCTATGCCAATAGTTAACACATTTCACACAGTTCCATGACTCTTCCACTCACATTCAAATTAAATAAAAGTGATTTCACAATTTAAACCTTTTGAAATCACGTTGCCTTGTGAATGTGGGATATATCGTTAACACCATTTCTCTGGTCTAGTTAACCTGGGCCTTTCTTATCAGGTTTTTTGTTTCTCAACCTTTCCATGAGGTTGTCTTGTCCAACATACTCCTCTTCTATATTATTATTGGCACGAGGTTGTTTTCGTTTGACTTCTTGTTTCACCATACCTTCACAACTCAAATTATCTGAGGTTGATTTTTCGTAATCATTTTGTCTTCATACAAAACCTTATTACCACACAAAACATTCTCTTCTTCTTCTATCTAGTTTGGTCAAAATATTCACAGTATCCCCCTGTCTTTGGTATAAATGACATTCACGAATATTACAGTCTTTTCTACCTTTGACATCAATGGAAACACAATTTCCAACAAACTCCCCCTTTTTCATTGATGGAAACACATCTCTTTTTCTGCAAATCTCCCCTTTTCTCTCTATTCTCCCCCTTTGACATCAATGGCAAAGGGATTACCCCCCCATTACATTATACTATTTATCCTCTTTTCTGCAACCAACACCTTTATTATTGTTTTTCTACAGCTCTCTTTGATCTTGTACTCCTCTTGGAGTACTTTAGTGAATGGATGGAATAGGTATTGTTATCACATGAAGTTGTTCAAGGTTGCAGGCGACAACCATGGGCACAGGCAGTAGGTGGGTGCAGTTTGTAGCAACATAGATCCCCTGCATAGTTCAGTTTAGCACCATCTCTAAGCGTGGATGGAAGGTTTCCATAGTTGTAAGGTGGATAAATTTTAGCGGGGGCGCTAAAATAGAAAGCACGCCTAGATCAACAACCACCAGTCATTTCGGCGCCACAAGTTGCACGGACTTTAAAATCCAAAGGCGGGAAGAAATCCAAACTGCGGTATTGCGAGGAGGCTACGTGGTGAAAGATGGAGCATTTTGGTCCTGAAAGCGGTGTGGGTCCAAACCACTTTCAACGACCAAAAAATCACATTCTCTTACAATGCCATATCCAACAATATCACGTGGACACCCCCTAATAGTCAAGTCGTGTCCCGATCCCGAGGAGGGTTCAACCAATGAGAAACTACTGACTTTTGTGGCCTAAAAACAACCTACTTATTCAGCTCCAAATCCATGAGAAACATGTGGTCACACGCTAGTTTTCCAACCATGCTCCAATCCCGAGAAGAATTCAGTTAATGAACTAGGACTAGTAGCTGAAACCTCATCTCAGTCCATAAATAGGAAGCATGGAAGCTCYGGCTGAGGAGACAGAACTTTCAGCCAAAGGTAACATGATGGACGGTTTCTTCTTGCAGGCCCATACTGATCTGAGCTTGTGTCTGACAGGAGGAAGCAAGCATAGTTTGACAAGAGGATGCACAGATGAAAATCTTCGGATAGGATGGCCATCTCGCGATCCTAGCTGCGGTCTACTGTTTTGAGCATAAATACATCAGATGAGTGAAAGATGAGGGAGGTTCATAGGCCAAAGAGCCAAGAGAGCTTTAGGAACAAGGAACTATATTTTTTAGTATGTAATCTTGAGGGGCATGGATTGTAAAATATTATGTTATTGAAGATTCCTTTGAGTTGTTTTATGAGACTGTCTTCTTATTTTACATGTTCTATTTTTCTTGTCTGAAGGTAGACTCTTTGATCTATGGATTCCCGAGGTGGTAGAGGATCTTTTATCATCTTTCCCATCTTTCATCATTTATTACTCAAATGCTTGTTGTTTTTCTTCTTGTCTATATGTATCATCTTTGATCTATGTATTGTTGAGGTAGTAGAGGATCTACTGTCATCTTTCCCATCTTTCATCGTTTATCACTGAGACGCTTGTTGTTTTTCTTATTTTCTATATGTAGCATATGTGATATATGGATTCCTGAGGCAGTAGAGGATCTGTTGTCATATTGCCCATGTTTCATCATTTATCACTCATATGCCTTCTATTTTTATTCTTGTCTAGATGTAGAATCTCTAGTCTATGGATTCCTGAGGCGGTAGAGGATCTGTTGTCATATTTCCCATGGTTCATCACTTATCACTTAGACACATTCTTTCTTCTTTCTTCTCATCATCACATAAATCCTTTGTCTGATAGGCAGTTTAAATTCCTTCATTGAGAAGAATACTTATGACTCCATTGCCCAATAGTCTAGAACTGATTTGTAGTGATATCTGCTGTCTTTTCCTTTCTTTGAAGTCTTGTTGATCTACCTACTCAAACCATTTTAATCCATTTTAAATTTTGATGGGTACTGGGCTTATCCTCTAGCAATCTGAGGGTGATTATTAGTGCTAACATTAATGGCACCATTGTCAGGGATGGAAGTGAATATATCTTCCCTAGGAGAACGACAATGAATAGATCTAGTTTTAGATGGTGAAATGAAGCTGGACATATTGTTCTGATTTCTTATCTTTCACCATGGAAACTCCATTATTCAAAATCTGTTGGTGACTCCACTGGAAGGCGACAAATCAAATGGCTATGAAGGCTATCTTGGCTAGGAGGCTTTCCCCACTAAATTTCTTAGCCATAGATAGTTATCTGCATCTTGTGCCTCAAATTGATGAATGGCAAGATTTGTTGTGAAGATTTTATGAAGGTGAGAATGACAACCCTCTTGAACATGTTCTAGAGTTTCATGCTTTGATGCAGCAGCTTGACATCCAACATGAAGACATACATATGAAGTTTTTTATGTACTCTCTTCAAGGAAGGCTTGTATTTTGTATCACTCTGTTGATATTTCTAATGTTTCTTCACTCAAAGAGTTTCATGTAACTTTCAATATTCATTTTCAAAAGTTTTATTCCTCTGAGTTAATTTTTCATAGCTGTTGTGAGGAGTATAAAGATTGTGTTCAGGATATAACTAATTCTTATGAAGTCTGCGAGAATGAGGAATATGCCTTGGATGAGAAATCAAATATTTCTCTTCCCTATTCATATTCATTAGATGAAATCTTGGTTTGATGTATCAATAAGGAAAGTGCAGAAATTGAGTTTGTTCTGGAAGCCGATACTCTTTGTAACCCTGTCTCTAAAAAGCCTAGATATGAGCAACCTGTTTTTGACTCATATGATGATGATAAGATATTGCTTCCTGGATTGAATCTTGAAAGGAAACCTATGTTTAATAATGAAGAACAATTTTCTGATGTTGGGCAGAAGATACCTCTTGGTATGTCATTCGAGGCTCCTCCTTTATTTGATCATTATGGAGACAGTGATGAAGATACTGAGGTGTTTTTTTTCTTGGAAGCAAAAAGAATTAGAATCCAACCTTCTAATGAAAGTGAAATCTTTTAACAAGAGCAACATGATAGAGAGAAAGAGCCATCCATTGATATACATGAGGATATTTCTTGCCATCAACTAGAAGATGTTATCAGTGAAGGAAAAAGAGAAGTGGATCAGTAGCCTGCATCATCCTTTCACTCACCTGTGCTTTCCATAGACATTCAACAATATGTGAGTAGCTGTAAAGAAGATCAGGATTTCTGTTACCAACCTCGTAGGTTTTATCACCTATTTTATGACCCTGTAGGGGAGTACATGGAGTTGCATTTCCTCAATGTATTGAAGCCTCCAAGCTTTATCTTACCTTCAACATTAGGAGGAAACTTGAAGAATGTAGTTAATTTGTTGTCATAATTTTATTGTCCCTTGTTGATCAATGACAAAGTAAATAAGTTTTCAGTTAGGAAGTTACTTGAATGGCTCTGGTGGAAGTTTTCTTTCACCTAACGCATTGTAAAAATCAGTTGGTTTAGGATTGTATATAAATAAGATCCTTGTTGGCATGTTTTACAGACAAGGTATGCTTGTCATTGATGGCAAGAAAAACAACGATGATGACTTGAGTACAGGAAGGATGTGTCGGGCGGCCACCAGAAGTCTTTTGGAAAGATGATGCAGAGCTAGCTCGACAAGATCAAAATATGCAGCGATGGATCTTATTGAGATTTCCCGATGAACGTTAGATCTGAGCCTGTAGTCCGAATGGCGTTGGATCCAGGAAAATATGCACGCTCTTTAACGAGCAAGGTGAAATGCGCAACCCCGAAAAATCCTAAACAGGCACCTCAACAAAGACTCCATTTCGGAGTTTTGGTTACCAGGAGATGGAGAAGTCAAGAGTCGAAACTCTCCAACACAGAAGTCCCGAAATGCCGAAATGTGAAATCCCGAAAACCCGAGACAGGTGCATCACTTGAAGTAATGGATACCGGGATTTCGGTTACTGGGAGATGGAGTGACAAGGACTCTTCGTCATCAGGAGTCCCGAAATGACGAATTGCGAAAACCCAAAAAAAGCGCATCACTCGAAATGTTGAATACCGAGATTTCGGTTACCGGGAGATGGACCGACAAGGATCCTTCGTCATCAGGAGTCCCAAAGTGCCGAAAAGCGAAACGCCGAAATTCCAGAAGTAGGCACATCACACCGGAATTTCGAATACCGGGAAATGGAGAAGTCATAGACTCTCATCATCTTGAGTCTCGAAGTGCCGAAATATGAAATCCGGAAACAGACACATCAACAAACCACGTCAGCTAAGGACATGTGGCACAATCAGGAAATGACAAGTGTCAATCTGATTCAACATTTCAAGCACATGTAAGTCACGAATCAGAGTGACATGTGGCAGCTATTCGACACGTGTCAATACACGTGTGACGTCAATAGGTTTAGATCACATCAGAACTTTCTATTTCGAGGTTTTACACAACAAGCAAAAACTCCACCATCACGATGTATCGACCTTCGAAATGCCAAAAGAGACCATTGTGAGTCTCCAAAAACTCGAAGGGAAAAACGTTGAAATCCCGTCAGCCATCCATCTCAGTGGGTTATGTGAACCATCCAATCACTTCAGAGATTTTGTGATCATGAATTTGATAATATTGGAAGTCACGATGACTCGAAAGGGAAAAACGTCGAAATCACAAAACCCTAAGTCGCAAAATGATAAAGATTCCATACCGGAGTTTTGGCCACCAGGAGGTTGAGAGGTCAAGAGTCGGGACACTACATCACAGGAGTCCCGAAATTGCGAAACTTGAAGTCACAAAATGCGATTCACCAAAATTAGAAACTCTAGAGTACCGGATCGTTAACCTGACTCCATTTCGAAGTTTCAGATACCGGAACTTGGAGGTGCCAAGAACACTTCACCAGAAGAACGCTGAAGTGCCGAAATGCAAAATTGCAAAAAATACTTTATGGTTAAGCGCTTGGTCTTGGCCAAGGTCATATCGAGGAAAGACCTAGTCCGTGCTAAACCCCATTTCGGGGATCAAGAGTTGGAGGAGTCAAGGGACTGATTGGAGAATCCCTGAAATAAGAAATTGCGAAATGAAGTTTTGAACTAACTGATGGTCACCGCCTATGGTCACATCGACGGAATATGGGGGAAGGAGCTAGCGCAGATAAGCTCCTTTTCGTAGTTTTGGGGATCGCGACTAGGAGTGTCGAGACACTTGGTCACACGAATGTCGAATTGTCGAATGCCAAAATGCCGAAATGAATGCAAGATCCCATAGAGCCAATCCAACGGTGTAGGTGAATTTGGGCACGATCGGAGGGCTAATATTGCTCCTCACAGTGTAAGTGCTAGAAACCACTGACAATTTCTACAAGAGGACTCGAAGACACTTTGGCGTGTTTGACAGAGAAGGTGAAGTCAAGGGATTTGGTAGTAGAACAAAGACTATTCGTGGAGGCGATTGATAGCTGGATGAGCGTTGGAGTCTGTAACTGAAGAAGAAAGTATAATCTCGACTGCCAGAGAGGCTGAGGAATCTCAGCATGACATCCAGTGATGCTGAACACGTGGACAAACCGCCAGAGAAGCTGAAGGGTTACCATGATGGTCAGACAGATCACTCGATATGTGGAAGAGGTCAACGCAGTGTGAGTAGGCAGAGGATTGTACACATTGCATGAACAAGGTGCACAGAATCTATAAGTACATAGTACAAAGAAGAGATGGGTGTTGTTGCTGTGAGGAGTGATGAATGTAGAAAGAAGGAGGTGGAGTGTAGCAGCTGAAATGCATAAGGTGCATTGAAAGAGGAATGGCGCACAGAGTAATAAAGATTGAAGAACAGAAAGGTCAAGTGATGCATGCAGGATGACAGTGAGACAAACAGAGCAATGAAATCTTGCAGAATAGTGATGAGACTGGTAAGTTGTTGTTGAACATTATATCATTGTAATAAGTTTCAGTAATTAATATTCATAAACCTAGGTGGTAGGGAGGTGCTAGGGAGGACTGGTGTCCTTAGAGGTTCAAGTGGGTGCCTGAACATAGGGAGTTGGAGATTCCTTCTAGTTGGTGCTAGAGAAACCAGGGAGTTGGTGCTTCCTTCTAGTTGGTGCTAGAGAAACCAGGGAGTTGGTGCTTCCTTCTAGTTGGTGCTAGAGAAACCAGGGAGTTGGTGCTTCCTTCTAGTGGGTGCTAGAGAAAAAAAGAGATTTAGTGCTCTCAGCAAGTTGCAGCTTGCAAAACAGAGGTTGTAGCCTCACAATGAGTTGGTGCTCATATGTATGATAATGTAAAGAATGTAAATAATACTTATCATATAAAGAAGAAGAGGTTTTTACCTTGTATGGGTTTCCTCAGGAAAATATCTATCTCTATGTTTCTCATATATGTGACTGATGCTAAATGTTCCATTGCTTATTTCCCTGCATTATTGTGATCATCATTGAGTGCCTTGCAAAGAATTTAAAAGAAGCATAATTGTTTAAGAATGGTAACAACTGATTCACCCCCCCTCTCAGTTGTCCAACAATCCTTTTGAAGCATATGTGTCTATTTTATTTTTAAGTTAAGTAGTTTACATGTCAGCCCATCGTCACCAACAAAATGCATTTGAGCTCAACTCCACAACCCAAAATCTAAGGCACTAGAGATACTTGTTCTTGGAAGCTCACAGGGAGCATTCCATCCCCTGTGGAGCCAATGTTATCACATGAAGTTGTTCAGGGTTGCAAGAGAAATCCATGAGCATAGGAAGCAGGTTGGTGCAGTTTTCACCAACAAAGATCCCCTACGCAGTTCATTTTAGCACCATCTATAAGCGCGGATGGAAGGTTTCCATAGTTGGCATGTGGATAAATTTTCGCGGGGGCCCAAAAATAGCAGGCGTGCCCAGATCGCAAATTGCGGCCAAATCAACGACCACCAATCATTTCAGCGCCACAAGCTGCACA
>JASDQU010735939.1:110265-126733 GCA_032191745.1 Picea mariana | reverse complement strand
AAGGTAATAAAGGGAAGGATAAGGTAATAAATGGAGGGATAAGGTGGGTGACATTAATGGGGGGTAGGGAGTCAGTGAATGGGGGGAGATATAACTGGGCAGAGGCCTTCGGAAGGGGATTATGAAAAATTGGGAGGAGAGGACTGTAGATTTTTCTGTGGGATATTTTTCTAGTTTTGGGGTTTGGTTTTGGAGATTGGTTGTACTGTTGCAGGGGGCACCAGGTTGCTGGGAGTTTTGGGCTCAGGGGCCATGATTCCTTTCAGTATCCTGGAGCTAGGGAGTCAGACAGGCTGCTCCTAGCTGGCTGGGTGGTTAGTCGGTTTTGGGTAGGGTTTGGTCAGTGCATCAGGCTCGGCAAAGCAACAGAGAGGACAACCAGATCAACATGAAGTAGCATCAGGCAGAGGTATTTTTATTTCTGAATTTTCTGAGTTATGTGATGATTATGTAAATTATTAGCATGTTGTTCATAAATTTAATTTATGCTACTTATATGAATGAAAAAAATTACTTATTGCTTATGCTGAATAATCTTAATGTTTAAATTATGAATTTTACTAGGCTTAATTAATTTATGGTCCCTACATTCTCCCAGAAGCCACTTACTCCCACAACCCATAGACCCTCATTCCCCACATGCCTGTCCCACCCCAAGAGTGTACACCTTCAGTATCACAAGTCCAATGGTTATCCACATCCCTTCTAGGGCTTCAACAATAGGTTGGACTGAAAGTCTTAGAGTATTGTAGATGCTACGGGACTCCCTCTAGGAGAACTCACTTCCCCAACACTCTCTCTCACCTGGAGAGAGTTGCTCACAGGCCTGACAATCTGCCTCTTCTATCGAGATCCTAAGTCTAGCGGGTAACCTTCACAACAAAAAATGGTTAAGGGCTCCGGTAATGACAACAAGCCACACCAGTCCAGAGAAAATGTGGGTAGCAATAAAAAAGTCTAAGGAATGATATGGCTCAGACACTATGTAGTCGTGTTTTGCTTCACGGGAAGCACAATTAGCTTCATTACATGGGTGTGCGGGTTTTAGAAGTTGCAGAGATTGACGATGAAGGAAATGGCTGGCTATGTCAAGGCTCTCTCTATCTCAGTGCGTGCATCAGTGGGGAGTATGGATGACTTCTAGAGTGTATACCATCACGAGAATGGTGAGAGAACCCCCAATGAACTGACTTTCCCACCTAAAAACTGCTTGCGCTCAGGTTGAAACATGTCTTCCTGAAGTTGCATGAGCTCCACTTAACACTTTTTCCCTTTCCCCAGGAACTTAGGACAACATAGGTTATGTCAAACCTTAGCCTCTAGAAAATAATAATATAATATTATTCCTTTAGAGGTAAGCCCTCTAGCTTAGCCCCTATTCCTAGACACTTAGCCCCTTCCCTTTCCCTACCTAGTGGAGGTTAGTCCCCCATAAATATTTCTTCGTGGTGGGTCTACACACAACGATGTGATTTTATTAATGATGTGAGTATTTACATATACAAAATCAGGCTCATTGGCCTTATCATATGGGCTCTCCGGCCTAATAAGCACATAAGTCTTCTAGCTTATAAACACTTGGCTCACTAGCCTATAAACATAATTACAATTCAGTAAGGGCTTGGGCTTGGGGTGTTACAATCCCCTCCCCTTATTTTTGCACTGTCCTTAGTGTAACTTATTTACACAACAACAAGATTTCCAAAATATTCAAAAAGATGTGGGTACTTTTCCCGCATAGCATCTTCATGCTCCATTGTTGCATCCTCAGGACTGTACCAGGTCCATTGAACCTTTACAATCTTTATGACTCGATTCGTGAGTTTCTTTCTCTTCTAGTCCACTATGCGCACAAATTGCACTTGCAAAGTGCCTTCTTACTCCACCTGAATCGCATTCCAATCAATCACATGATTATAATCATGTATATAATTCTTGAGAAATGATACATGAAATACATTATGAATAGTCATAGATGCAGGAAATGCAATCATATAAGATACTGGTCCAATCCTTTCTAGAATTTCAAACGGTCCACAATATCTGCCTTCCAACTTGGAACAACTTCCTAGCTTCAGGGAACTTTTGTTGGCTTTCACCTTTAGGAAAGCATGATCATCCACTTTAAACTCTGTGTGGGTTCTGCCTTTGTTTGCATATATTTTCTTCCTGTCTTGGGCAGCCTTCAAATTCAGCTTTATCTTTAACAATTGCTCTTCCATTTCCTTGAGAAACTCTAGCCCAAACAATGCCCTATCAGTTTGGTTGTCCCAACTTACTGGTGTGTTGCACTTTCTTCCATAAAGTGCCTCAGATGGGCTCATCTCCAGTGATGCTTGATACCCATTGTTGTAGGCAAATTATACAAAGTGTATATAATCTTCCCATTTAGATGGTTTGTCCATCACATACATCCTTAGCATATCCTTTATCACTTGGTTCACCATTTCTATTTTCCCATCAGACTCAGAATGATAGGTTGTGCTGAAGTTTAGGTTCATTCTGAACCCCTTGAATAATCCTCTCCAAAAATTTGAGGTAAATTTTGGGTCTCTTTCAGACACAATTGTCTTGGGAATACCATGCAATCGTGCTACTTCCCTCATATAAATATCAACAACATTGGTTTCCTTGTGAGTAACCTTCACAGGAATGAAATGAGTAGCTTTAGTAAGATTGTCCACTACCACCTTGATTGCAGGGATGATTTTAAGGATGAAAATTTATTTTAAAATGTAGAAACCTTGGCAAATCTTACTAATCCTTCATATGTCAACTATAAATGTTTGGCGATATTTTTGTAAAAATATTCAAGTTTCTAAGTATTTTATATAGTTTTTATAAATTTTTGGCTATTTTTAAGATAAAATAATTTTATCCTATAGAATTTGGGCGAATCATTTTTAAAATAGCGAATCTCATTTTTGGAAAAACCATGGAAAGTTATCCCATGAGCGAAATCTAGCCCCTAAAATCATCCCTGCTTGATTGCATCATGTTGCTTACTTGTTCTGGGAAATCCTATGATGAAATCCATTTTCACCACTTCCCACTTCCACTGAGGAATGGGTAATGGATGTAGCAACCCGGCTGGGTGTCTATGTTCATCCTTGACCCTTTGACACTCCAAGCATTTAGCTATGTATTCAAAAATACCTCTCTTCATGTCTGGACAATAATATTGGCTCTTGACTGTTGAAACTGTTTTCTGATATCCAGGGTGCCCAACATAAGGCACATTATTCATTTCTTTTAAAATCACACTCCTCAATTCAAGATAATTGGGTACATAAACTCTGTTTCTATACAAAATAATTCCATCAATTCCCAATTCATAATCTTCATCTTTTTTCGGCATTTTACCTTGTTGCAATTTAGTTACCAATTCCATGTACTGTAAATCAACTTTTGCAGCCTAAAAAATTATTCCTTTAAGATCCGTTTGATATATGATAATGGTTGTAGCATGCAATTCATGCACTCTCCTACTAAGTTCATCAACCACTTTTTTCTCCTTTCCTTTGATGTGCTTGATATCAAAGTCATACTCACAGAGGAATTCCAACCATCTAATCTACCTAGCATTCAAAGCAGGCTGATCAAACAAATATTTCAAATCGTTATGGTCTGTCCTTAGCTCAAACCTTTTTCCCATGAGGTAGTGCCTCCACTTCTTCAAAGCGTGCAATATGGATTACAACTCTAAATCATGATTAGCATATAGCCTTTCATGCTCTTTCAATTTTATGGACTCCAAACACATCACAAATCTATTTTGACTAAGGACTCCACCAAGTCCTTCTTTGCACAAATCTGTGCAAACCACTAAATCTTCATCTGGATCTGCAATCTTCAGAATTGGAGCACTGGTTAACATTTGCTTCAATTGTTGGAAGCTCTTTTCACATTCTTTTGTCCATTGAAACTTTATCCCTTTTCTTTGCAAGGAAGTGATGGGGTGAGATATTCTCTAAAACCATGCAATGAATCTTCTGTAGTAGCCATCTAGACCCAGATAAACCCTTGAAGGATCTGACTTCTGTCACATTCTTAGGTGTTTTCCACCCTTTTATGGCCTCAATATTTTCAGGGTCCACTTCTCTCCCTTCTTCAGATATGATATTCCCCAAACAATGAATTTTGTTTTGATAAAATGGGCACTTGCTCAATTTCACATACAGTTGATGCTCTCTTAGCAATTACAACACCATCCTCAAATGATTCTCATGCTCTTCTTCCAACTTGGAATATACAAGGATGTCATCCAGAAATATAATGAAAAACTTGTGTAAATATTCCCGGAAAACACCATTCATTAAGCACATAAAAACAGCTAGTGCATTTGATAACCCAAATGGAACCACTGTGAACTCATAATGACCATACCTTGTCTTGAAGATGGTCTTGCTGATGTCTTCCTCTTTAATCCTTATTTGATGTTATCCTGACATGAGATCTATCTTTGAAAATATTCTAGCATCCTTCAACTGATCGAAGAGATCATCAATCTTTGGTAGATGATACTTGTTCTTTATAGTCACTTTTTTCAACTGTTTGAAATCGATGCACAATCTCAATGTCCCATCACAATCTTTACGAACAAGATTGGGGCACCCTAAGGTGACACACTTGGGCATATATACCCCTTCTTCAAAAGCTCTTAAAGCTGCATTTGCAACTCCTTCATCTTTTGTGTGCTAATTCTGTAAGGAGTCTTTGATACTGGAGCTGCTCCAGGCATTAAATTAATAGAGAAATCAATATCTCTCTTTGGGGGTATTCCTGGTACCTCCTTGAACACATCTTGAAAATATTCCAAGACTGCATGATCCTTCATATTTGGTACCTTATCCTTAGACGTTTCTTCCATATGAGCTGCAAATATTTGACAACCCTTCCTGTAACACTTATTTAGTTGCATTGCTGAGATTTCTTGGCTGATAACTTCCCTAGGAATTCCTTGAAATGTTCTCCGATTTCGTTCCTAATCTAAGCAAGTGAATTCCTTGTTATGATAGTCTAATATGGCATGGTTTTGTTCCAACCAATCCATACCAATTAGGAAATCATATGATCCTAAAGTCAAGATGTTCAAATCTACCTTGGTACTCAGTCCATTCATTCCCACTGGACATGATTTAACCAACTCAACAAACTTTCTCTTGGCTCCTATAGCCAGTTGCACCAGCTAAGATTTCCCATGCTTGCTTCTTGGTAATTGAAATATTTCCACAACCTTAGGATCTGCATAGCTATGACTAGCCCCTGAATCAATTAAAATAGTAAAGGCATGGTTATTGATCATACCTTCAACTTCAATCATGTCTAATTGAAACTCATCTTGCTTGTTGTCCAGGGATGCGTAGATTCTTGGTACTCTTCTTCCCATGTCCTCTACCATTTCTGCTTGCTGAACATTGTGAGCAACTCTCACTTTGTCACTTCTGTAAGGAAAATATCTATACCTATGATCTTCTTTACAATCCCAACATTCCATAGGTGTTTGACTTGGCCTCTACCCACCTACTTTAGCCATCTTGGGCTCTCTCAAAACTGGCTATCCTTGAGGACTATTTCTGAAAAATGGTGTCTTGTTCCCCTTCTACCTCTTCTCCCTTTTAAACTTCTTCTTGTCTTCCCAAGCCTTCTAGAAAATAGGTTTCCCTTTTTGCTGATCAAATAAACATTTTTCTCTCCTTATGGTTTCTTCCATAGTTTTAGGATCATCATATTGGATCTTGTCACTGATCAAAGATGGAAGCCCACTTAGATACCTTTGAATATTAACTGTCTCATCCTTGATGAAGGGGACATAGTTCAACAACTCAAAGAATATTCTTTCATACTCATCAATGGACATACTTCCCAGCTTGATTTCAAAGAACTCTTTCATTTTCTTATCATAATACCTCTTAGTTAAGTACTTATTTTCAAAATGTTTCTTGAATTCCTTCCAAGTCACATTTTTCTCCCCGATGCACTATACTTGCACCAGATAATCTCACCATATGGATTCCTTTCCTTTAAGTTGGTAGATGGAAATTATTCCCTCTACATGAGAATAATAGTTTTTCAATTGGAAGTACTTCCTCATGCCTAGCAACCATGTCTCAACATATTCATCCTTCTGGTGCTCTCCATCAAAAGTAGGAGGTTTGATCTTATTAATTTCTCCTTTCAACTCATCCACCCCAGATCTCCTATGTTTTCTGGTAGGATATGGACTTGAACTACTGTGTGGCCTACTTTTGGAATTCCTTCGGGAGTGCTGGTGATTTATGCTACCACTTCCTCCTCTTCTTTCCTCATCGGGGGTCTCATGACTTCCTGATTTACTGGATCCACTTTCCTTATCCAATTTCTTTTCAATTATTTCCATGCTCTACATCAGCTTCATATTGAAGTCTCTCTGTTTCTCCCTGGCTCTCGTAAGCCTTTTTTTATCTGCCCGGTAAATTTGGATATATTTTTTGCAAATTCTTAATTATTTTCATCATGCTCACTTCTTTGTCTATTTATTCTTCATGCCCATTGGAGTTTGTTCCTTGAACTCCCAAATAGACATCCATTCCTCTAAGTTCATCCTTTGGACTGTAAGCGTCATGTGCTTCTATTGGCCCTTGACCAAGTTTTGGGAGATTCTTGGTCAGATTGACCTATTTTGGGACTTCGAAAACCTGTCAAAGGAGGAGCGCAAGACGAAGCAGAGATCACAGGATCTTGGCCCCTTTTTGGGTCCTTTTTGGGTTTTTGGGAATATGTAACAGGAATGGGATGTCGGCCCATGGGTTACCCATGGTTAGGCCTATTTTGTAATATATAAATAGATGCTTAGGCTAGATAGAAGTGGTGGTGCATCTATGTGGTGTATGGAAGATAGATAAGTGTTGCATGCAAGTATGGTTTATAGATGCTCTGTGCATATTGTGAGAGACTTGCAGAGCTAGGTGCAAGGTATTGTAACAGGTTGTGAAGTGCTTTGTGTTGTAATGCAAGGAAGGAGGAACTAGTGAGTTGTGTAGATCTCCTGTCCTAGGAGAAGTAGGGTTTTTGAGGCTTTGTTCTTGTAACCAATTGACTGAAGACAATAAAGAAGAAGAGTTGGTGGATGTAGCCCTAGGGTAGGGGTGAACCACATAAACACTGTGTTGTTCTGATTTGTGCTTATCTTGATGTGTTTATAACTTCTCTTGCTAAGTGATTTGATATAGATAGATAGATATGCTTATGCTTTGTGCTATGAATGTTATATCTGACCTCTATGAATGTGCTTAGTGCTTTCTTATGCTAGATTTGATCCATATTTTTGTGCTAGTTATTAAATACATTAGATCAGTGTGAATGTTGCGAAGCTCTGTTTCATCAGTGAAGTAGATATTGATTGCATATTGAGGAACTGATGGTGATAAGTGCTCTATTAAGTATCATAATCACAAATCTATGTCCCAGCTAAGGTTGCAAACACCCAAGTCTCACAACCACCCCTACCTCTACCTTGGGTGAGACTTCATCTGCTTCACAGGTGTTGTTGAAAGGGCCGGTAGTTAGGGTTTTGTTGGTGCACTGTTGTAGCGTTGAACCCTGGGTCTACCCCTGTGCCAACAAATGGTTCTGTTGCTGGGACTTGAAACTGTGATTGCTGGGAACTAAGGAAGAAGAATCTTTGTGCAAAGATTCATCCTGAAGTTGTGAAAGGTTTGTGCATAGATCTGTCTCTCTAGTGCACAATATTATACTTGATTTATAAAACTCTGTGCTAAAATAAAGAAGCTCGATCTGAAGAAAATAGGTCGGATCTGAAGGAAAGAAGCAAGATCTGAAAGCTTTGTGCTCTAAGAAAGGTAAAAGTGATAATTTATGGTTAAAAGAGGTAAGATCTGCAAGCTCTATGCTCTGATAAAGGTAAGAATAGTGAAAAGTTTTAGATCTGGAAGCTTTGTGCTTTGTAGAAGTAAGATAAGTGGAGATTTTTGTTTCTAGAGTATGGATCTAGGTATGTTTAATAGAGTTTGTCCTAGCTTGAAAACTAGGGTATTGATAGATGAAGGGAGATTTGATATTAATATATCTGATAATAATAGTGAAAGATATGTTATACCTATGCATAGAAATAATGTTTGGACTAACAGATGGATGCAGGATCCTAGAAAAAAATTGTTGCAGGTTAGCTCCTATGACCCTAGCGCGCAGTACATGAGAAGTTGTGGATCATTTAAAAGAAAGAGAGGTTTAACCCTTTGTTACAGCTACAGAAGACCATGACATCTTGCTAAGGAATGCCCTGGAAGAGGACCTAGCTGTCTTTGTTGCAAAGCTATGGACCATGAAGTGTTGGATTGCACTAGAATGATTGCTAAGATTGAAAGAATGAATTTGAACCAAGAAAACCCTAAGGCAGATCCATAAATAGCAGAATCCCAGAAAGAATCAGAGAAAGTATTGCTACAAATGAAGGAAACCCTGAATGCCCACCGACATGTCAGCTTATCAGAGATCTTCAAAGAAAAAGAATGCATCGAAGCAAGAATAGGAGACGTCAACATTGATTGTGTTCTGGATGAAGAGACACAAGTGAATATCATGACAGAGAGAACTTGTGAAGCTATAGGGAGGCCTTCTATAATTACTTCATTAGGAGAAATAGGGTTATTCAGAGGAAAGATGATAGACCTATGTGGAAGGCTCGCTTAGATACCTATGAGTGAAAATGGAACTTCGACAAAAGAAGATTTTGAGATTATTAAATTTATTGAGGACAACGCCCCATTTACCATGTTAATAAGAAATACTTGGATTGACAGAGATCGCGTCAGACGAATGGAAGAAGAAGAAGTCTTAGAGAAGAAGAAGC
Organism: Picea mariana; assembly: GCA_032191745.1. Lineage (NCBI taxonomy): Eukaryota > Viridiplantae > Streptophyta > Pinopsida > Pinales > Pinaceae > Picea > Picea mariana. The sequence continues at coordinate 117,882 of JASDQU010735939.1, read as the reverse complement.
AAGAGTTAAAAGATTTCATGATCAAAAGGATCACGCACTTGATTGAAGAAAAAGAGAATAGATCGAAGCTATTTAACACTAGAGACCCAGATGTCGAAGCTGCAAGAACATTAGAATACCCATAGGAGACTGAAGTACCTATCCTAGATAAAGACAAGGTATTACCCCTAAGTCCTAGGAAATAATCCCAACAATGCGAAGTGACTATGTCAAACGAAGATAAGAATCAGAATGGAAAAATACATACCGAGACAAATCTCACTGGAAAGAAGGATAGAAACTTAAGTAAGAAGAGGGATAAGATTGAAAAGTTACATAAAGTTCTAGAGGGAACTTCGCAGGAGAGAAATTTGCAAAATTGGAGCTTCGCCGGGATATTAGAATAGCGACACATGGCACTTCGCCATGGTGAAGCAATATAGCCGTTGGGGACATTATAACCGTTTGACTGCCGCTCCGAACGGGTGGAAAGGAATTTAAGGATCAACACCAGACCATTGGACCATGCCATAACGGACCAAACAAAGTTAATGAAGGATTCATACCCATTGCAAAAGACCCGTTTTCGAGTTACCTATTTATCCCATCGGGCCACGCACCGAGAACACTTTTTCTAACCAAGAGTTTGAGCCCGCAGACTAAGTGAATTGTATACAGTGATCATTGCGCTCTTGCTATTTATTCTAAGTGCAGTGTCTAAGTTAATTTGACCTCAATATTATTAATCCCGAGCACAGATGTTCGAGGAACTCAATGCAGTCAAAGAATCAGTGACAGAAGTACTCCTTGACCTAATGACTGAAAGAGTCATTTTAGAGAGGGGATTATCCACAGGTGTACAAGCGTCATCCATGAGAGGACTTCTAGCCTCTCCATCAATTTCTCGAGCTGGACCATCTCAGCCATCATATGAGAAGCGAACTAAGCACAGGGATTATCTCGCGAATGCTAAGTTGATTCTGAGCATATTACCTACCTATATACCACCTTTGAGCAGTGTTGTATACCGCAAAAACGTACCTAGATATTTTGAGTATGCCTTGGTCACTGCGTACCTCCCGAAGGGGATACCCGCATTTTTCCTAGACCAAGAAAAGGTCGCAGCATTGAAGTTTAGTGAATTCAACCTCGGAGACCGGAAATTTTACAACATGCTCACCCCACATAAGTACCTGAATAGAACAAAGGGAAAAAATTTGAAGATCGTCCCTCAGTCATGGACCTGTAACCTTGTGCAGTCCACCCTGCTGAACGTTATGAAGATTCCACACTTCGGACGACAGTAGGAGGTGAATATATGTGTCAAATTTTTGTTGTATTATTGCCATGGAGGTTATCTATGGTTAAACCATCGCATAAAAGTGGATCTGACATTGATAAATCAGATCACCGAGCTTAGTATGCAAGGACCTGACCCATAGGAATTCTACCCTAGAAAATCCATGGACCGCGCTCTCGCACAAAGGATCAAGGACACTTATGGTGATGTCAAGAAGGGCGCATTAGGCTACAAGGTAGCTTCTATCTAGAGTGGCACATTGCACCTTGCCTGTCAATTGATCATAGGAAATTTAGTATGAAAGAACCGACCCACCCAAGTCATTGGTTTTGTAGTCGACCTCGCAAGGAAGTGCACGGAGGGCCTACAAATGAATTGGGCGAAGTACCTGGTGAACCAATTAGAACTTGACTGCAAAGAAGCCCAGGATCAAGGGTATGAATTTCACTTCAGCTGGCTATTGATCCTGATCGCTTTCATTGCCTGGGAGATGCCAGAAGGTGCGACCTTCTTAGACATCGAGGCCTTTGAACCATTGGCTGCGAAGTTCAATAGATTGTGGTATTCAAGCGACATGAATAAATAGTGGCAGTTCAATGCTGTATTTCACACATACTACAACTAGTTGAAGGTAGCCATACAGTCCGTGCCTTGCATAACTTTGAATACTTTACACAGGTTCTGACCTTTGATGAAGTTCAACGCAGACTGCCATTTCATTTATATTATAGTGCACATTGACAAGCACACGAAACAACTTCAATCTTACTATAAGCTAATGGAGGAGGAATTGGAGGAGATCACCAAGGACTGTTCGATGGATCTCCTCATTCTAGCAGACCCTGCGGAGATATATGATATAGACAGTCCATAAATTGCATCGGATACACCTAGACCGAGCAAGATAAAGAATACTAAAGAGGTCCGGGATTTAGAAAGTGCATCTGTGAAGACTGCTTCCATTTCACCAGAGAAAGGAGGTGATGGAGGAGAGATAGATGGTGCAGAAGTTAAATAGAAGAAAGGTGAGGTTAAACCACCTAGAGATGAGGAGGACCCCTCGACGAAAAGGAATGTTTCTCCCCCGAAGCCTTCCTCCTGGAAGAAGTCAAAATATTCTATGACAAAAATGCATACTATCGTCACCTCAGATGACTTTGATTTCATTATAGCAGCCCTGAAGGATGCTTCGCTGGAGATAGTAGAGAGACAAGAGGCTAAGAAGGAAGTGATGTACAATAGAATCAATATTGATCTCCAAGGAGTATAGCAAGCACTACAGTCTAGTCGTGTAGTCTCCACCGCGTCTCTGTCGTTAGGAACACCAGAACTGGGAGATGAGCCAGATCAACTCCATCGAATAGATGATACAGCCGAAGCTCACCTCCGATTAGCACAAGAAGAAATAGTGCAAGCCACCTAGGTTTTGACACTAGTATAGGGAGTACTTGTCGAACAACGCAGTGTTATAGAATAGGAAAAACTTTCTCACCAAGTGAAGTAGGATGAAGAAAAATCACAACTACAACAAGGCAAGGAATAGTTGCTAGCAGAGAAACTTGCAGTAAAGGAAGCGGTAAACAGAGCACTTTGCTCTGTGACAGTCATAGAAATCAAGGCAGAGGATCAAGTCACGAAGCAAGTAGATCAACTAGAAGAATCCATCTAACAAATCCAACAACGCATAGTAGATTTAGAGCTACGCACTATGCCCGAGACCCCGTAGTACATAAGAGACCAAAGGGAAGCAACTGCCAGTAGCGTAGTTGAGAGACTGAAGGCTCTTGCTGGGGAATGCAAGAAACTGAGTAACCATAGTGCCCAGACATATGAGAACCTCACTAAGAATCTGGAATTCCATGAATTGGAGTCGCAACTCAAGGAAGCGAAGCAATACACAGACACACTACAAGAGCAACTGAAGGCCCTATTAGCTATGGATAGAATGAAGAGATCTCAAGAGCAACACACCGTCCAACAATAAATCCATACAATCCAAAGAAAAGTTATGGAAGTAACTCAACAACTCCAACTTGTGCAAGATAAGGCCTATTAGTTGTTTACAGAGGTTGAAAGCTGAGGAGCAGAGATAGAACAGGTTGTCACCACAACAGAACAATGCCTAGAAGGGCCAGTGAGTGATGCAATAATCCAGGATTTCACCGAGCAAGAGGTCGTACCAAAGCAGCAGGTCGAAGCAACTCGATCCAAGCTCGAGGCGTTTGAGGCAGAACTGATCAGACCAAAGTGACTCAGGACGAGTCACATGNGACTAAGTTTTGGTAGATTCTTGGTCAGGTTGACCTATTTTGGGACTTCGACAGCCTGTCGAAAGAGGAGCGCAAGACGAAGCAGAGATCATGGGATATTGCCCCCTTTTTGGGTCTTTTTTGGGTTTTGGGGAATATGTAACGGGAATGGGATGTCATCCCATCGGTTTAACCATGGTTAGGCCTATTTTTTAATATATAAATAGATGCTTAGGCTAGATAGAATTGGTGGTGCATCTATGTGGTGTATGCAAGATAGATAAGTGCTATATGCAAGTATGGTTTGTAGATGCTTTGTGCATACTGTGAGATACTTGCAAAGCTAGGTGCAAGGTATTGTAATAGGCTATGAAGTGGTTTGTGTTGTAACACAAGGAAGGAGGATCTGGCGAGGTGTGCAAATCTCCTGTCCTAGGCAAAGTAGGGTTTTTGAGGCTCTGTTCTTGTAATGAATTGACTGAAGAAAATAAAGAAGAAGAGTTGGTGGATGTATCCCCAGGGCGGGGGTGAACCACGTAAACATTGTGTTGTTCTCCTTTGTGCTTATATTTATGTGTTTATAACTTCTCTTGCTAAGTGCTTTGATATAGATAGATATATTTGCTTATGATTTGTGCTATGAATGTTAGATCTAACCTCTATGAATGTGATTAGTGCTTGCTTTTGCTAGATCTGATCCATCTGTTTGTGCTAGTGCTTAAATACATTAGATCAATGTGAATGCTGCGAAGCTCTGTTTCATCAGCAAAGTAGATATTGATTGCATATTGAGGAACTGACGGTGCTAAGTTCTCTATTAAGTATCATAATCACATATCTGTGTCCCAGCTAAGGTTGCAGACACCTGAGTCTCGCAACCACCCCTGCCTCTACATCGGGTGAGACTTCATCTTCTTTGCAGGTGTTGTCGAAAGGGTTTGTAGTTAGGGTTTTGTTGGTGCGTTGTTGTAGCGTTGAACCCTGGGTTTTCCCCTGTGCCAAAAACTTCCTCTATTTCTCTTCACTAGGTAACAATTCTGACAATTGGTAACTCTGCAAAATGTGCAGTCAACTATATTTTTGTCAAACTATTAGACTTAATAATTCTCCAGAATAAATTAAACAATCTGATTCAAGCAAAATAATATGAGACTCTATTTTCGACGGGTTTGTGTCGATCAAGAATTCCCACGATTCTATCTCGGAGCCCTTCTCTGTTCTTACAATTCACTTTCAGGTGCTATCCCCTTTTTTATTTATCCCTCAACTCGAGTGTGACCATGACTGTGAGCAAGTGCTAATAGTTGGGTGCTTACTTCACGCTTCAGAGTTTCTGGATTCAGGTGTTTTCAACTCACCGCAATGCCAATCTTCCAAACTCTGAACTCGCGAAGTTTGCAACTGACGTGAGAGGAATCAACAGTCCCTTCTCTCTACCCAAATCAACGAACACAATTAGCTTCAGGGCTCCTTTCTTCAGGGTTTCCAAATCCTTCAATGCCACAAACCTTCAAAGTGACAACTCTTTAGAGTGTCAGATATTCTGACATGCGTCCACGACTATCAACAGTCATGATGAACGTTGGTGCTTCAGCCTTCGGGATTTCTCAACCCAAGCAACATGACTTTCCTTTGAAGTGGCTATCCTATGAAGTGTAGGATCTGGCACCACACATCCCCTGTGATCATTAGGGGCCCCACTAACCATGCTAAAAAAGAGTGCCATGTGGTAGAATACTAGAAGCAGACATGTGGTCCAATATGACAGGTGACACATGTCATGATCTAACTGAAATTTCTATTCTCTAAAGGTCCTTAACTCATTGACATGTGGCACACATCCCATGTGTCCATGTCATCCTTGGTGACTTCAGTAGGCCACATCACTTTGGGACTTCGGGCTTCGGAAGATTTTACACTTGCATTCCTCAAATCTCCCAAACTACGAACTTCCGAACTACTTTATCTTCCTGGGGTCCACTCAACACGGTGTTCCACACCACCCTAGGTGAAATCAATGACCATGTCATTCCCATGCTTCTTGACTTCATAAATATTCGCATTAGCACACTCCATTTCTTCGGCGTCGAATTCCTGAACTAGCCAATTGTACATGCATCTCTTTTCGATGAACGATCCTGATTAACTATGGAATTCATAAGGTTTTACCTTAGCATACTTTGTTTCTCCCAAACGCCGAACTCCCGCACTTTTGTGATATCTACGGCTCAGAATCACTTGCGCACAAATCTGATGGATGAGCTCTGTTTTTCACCGCTATGCCTTACCTCTTGGTCTTGGTTTAATCTAATGGTTATGTTCTTTCTTCAGCTGATCCAACGACCCAACACAACGGTGTTTTTGGATTCTTTCTCTGTTTCCATTCCATAAACCGTTATACCTCTTGAGCTTCTGAACACATTCCCAATGACACTCCGAGGTTCATATTTTGTCTCTCTCTACAACAATTCACTATGAAACCTTTGTCTCGTTAGCCACTAACATGGCCCATCCAGGTTCATTGTACGAAACCTTGGATTTGATACCATTTTGTAACGTCCCCGACCCTCAAATCTATATCGAGAAACGCTACCTAAACAACTATATCTTTGTTTTTTTACTTTGATACCATTTTTGTTACTGTTCCCAACCTTAAACCAACAGGCCATGCCATTCCATTGAATAACTTTGTGGAAATATTCACACATAAAACTTAACAGGAATAAATAGAGATAACATATGATATTCATATATATTTATATACATATCTATCTAATGAAATTTAAACAGTTATAACATTTTGTTCATACACATATTCATGCAGAAACAACATTAAAACATACATGTAATATATACAGACAATTCTACATAAAATTGTAACTTTATTTCAAGATACACATTGTACAGAGAAAAAAGATTTGGTACTTATCTTTTAATAGATGTCCACCAAATGTGTGCATACCTTCCATGAAGATCCCAGCCTTAGACCACACTGCTCATCACACTCAGCAATGGGTCACCCCTGAGATGGGACTAAAATCCACCAGGCAAGGGATTCCTAGGCTTGGCAAGGACAATAGGAAATCCACACAGATCAACAGGAATGATTTTCTCCCAGGAGCCACTTACGCCCACAACCCACATAACCTCATTCCCCACACGCCTGTCCCACCCCAGGAGTGTACACCTTCACTATCACAATTCCATCGGCTGTCCACCTCCCTTCTAGGGCTTCAGAAACAACATGGACCAGAAGTATTAGAGTATTGTATCTACCATGGGACTCCCTATAGGAGAACTCACTTTCCCAACACGCTTTCTCAATTGGATATATTTTCTCACGGGCCTGACAACCTGCCTCTTCTATCCATCTCTTAAGTCTAACGAGTAACCTCTGCAACAAAAATTTGGTAAGGGCTCTAGTAATGAAAACAAGCCACACCATTCCAGAGAAAACATGGGTAGAAACAACAAAGGCTAAGGCGCGATATGGCTCAGACACTATGTAGTCATGATGTGCTTCACATGAAGTATGAATAGTTTCATTACACAGGTGTGCAGGTTTCAGAAGTTGTAGAGATCAACAATGGAGGTAATGGATGGTTGTGTCAAGGCTATATCTGTCTCATTAAGGTGCATCATTGGGGAGTATGTCTGACTTCTAGAGTGGCGACCATCACAAGAATGGTGAGATGACCGCCAACGAGCTGACTTTCCCACCTAAAAACTTCATGCGCCTAGGTTGACACATATCTTTCTGAAGCTGCATGAGCTCCACTTAACACTCATTCCCTTTCTCCGGGAACTTAGGACAACATAGGTTATGTCAAACCTTAGCCTCTAGAAAATAATAATATAATATTATTCCTTTAGAGGTAAGCCCTCTAGCTTAGCCCCTATTCCTATACCCTTATCCCCTTCCCTTTCCCTACCCAGTGGAGCTTAGTCCCCCATAACTCTTTCTTCATGGTGGGTCTACACGCAATGATGCAATTTTATTAATAATGTGAGTATTTACATATACAAAATCAAGCTCATTGGCCTTAATATCCGTCCTCTCTAGCCTAATAAGAACATAAGTCTTTCAGC
>JASDQU010735939.1:93276-110215 GCA_032191745.1 Picea mariana | reverse complement strand
TGTGGGGGGGGGGTGAAGCATTAAGTGGAGGGATAAGGTAATAAAGGGAAGGATAAGGTAATAAATGGAGGGATAAGGTGGGTGGCATTAATGGGCGGTAGGGATTCGGTGAATGGGGGGAGATATGACTGGGCAAAGGCCTTCAGAAGGGGATTATGAAAAATTGGGAGGAGAGGACTGTAGATTTTTCTGTGGGATATTTTTTTGGTTTTGGAGGTTGGTTGTACTGTTGCAGGGGGCACTAGGTTTCTGGGAGTTTTGGGCTTGGGGGCCAAGATTCCTTTTGGCATCATGGAGCTAGGGAGCCGAACAGGTTGCTCCTAGCTGGCTGGGTGGTTAGTCAATTTTGGGCATGTTTTGGTCAGTGCATCAGGCTAGGCAAAACATCAGAGAGGACAACCAAATCAACGAGAAGTAGCATCAGGCAGAGCTATTTTTATTTATGAATTTGCTGAGTTATGTGATGATTATGTAAATTATTAGCATGCTGTTCATACATTTAATTTATGCTACTTATATGAATGAAAGAAATTACTTATTGCTTATGCTGAATAATCTTAATGTTTAAATTATGAATTTTACTAGGCTTAATTAATTTATGGTCCCTACATTCTCCCAGGAGCCACTTACTCCCACAACCCATAGACCCTCATTCCCCACACGCCTGTCCCACCCCAAGAGTGTACACCTTCAGTATCGCAAGTCCAATGGTTATCCACCTCCCTTCTAGGGCTTCAACAACAGATTGGACTAAAAGTCTCAGAGTATTGTAGATTCTATGGGACTCCCTCTAGGAGAACTCACTGCCCCAACACACTCTCTCACCTGGAGAGAGTTGCTCACAGGCCTGACAACCTGCCTCTTATATCGAGCTCCTAAGTCTAGCGGGTAACCTTCACAACAAAAAATGGGTAAGGTCTCTGGTAATGACAACAAGCCACACCATTCCAGAGAAAATGTGGGTAGAAATAACAAAGTCTAAGGAATGATATGGCTCAGACACTATGTATTCATGTTTTGCTTCACGAGAAGCACAATTAGCTTCATTACATGGGTGTGCGAGTTTCAGAAGTTATATAGATCGACGATGAAGGAAATGGATGGCTGTGTGAAGACTCTCTCTATCTCAATGCGTGCATCAGTGGGGAGTATGGATGAATTCCAGAGTGTATACCATCATGAGAATGGTGAGAGAACCCCCAATGAGTTGACTTTCCCACCTGAAAATTGCACACGCTCAGGTTGAAACATGTCTTCCTAAAGTTGCATGAGCTCCACTTAACACTTTTTCCCTTTCCCCATGAACTTAGGACAACATAGGCTATGCCAAACCTTAGCCTCTAGGAAATAATAATATAATATTATTCCTTTAGAGGTAATCCCTCTAGCTTAGCCCCTATTCCTAGACACTTAGCCCCTTCCCTTTCCCTACCTAGTGGAGCTTAGTCCCCCATAAATATTTCTTCATGGTGGGTCTACACGCAACGATGTAATTTTATTAATGATGTGAGTATTTACATATACAAAATCAGGCTCATTGGCCTTATCATACGGGCTCTCCAGCCTAATAAGCACATAAGTCTTCCAACTTATAAACACTTGGCTCACCAGCCTATAAACATAATTACAATTCAGTAGGGGCTCGGGCTTGGGGTGTTACAATCCCCTCCCCTTATTTTTGCACTGTCCTTAGTGTAACTTATTTACACAACAACAAGATTTCCAAAATATTCAAAAATATGTGGGTACTTTGCCCGCATAGCATCTTCATGCTCCCATGTTGCATCCTCAGGATTGTACTAGGTCCATTGAACCTTTACAATCTTTATGACTCGATTCGTGAGTTTCTTTCTCTTCCAGTCCACTATGCACACAAATTGCACTTGCAAAGTGCCTTCTTACTCCGCCTGAATCGCATTCCAATCAATCACATGATTAGAATCATGTATATAATTCTTGAGAAATGATACATGAAATACATTATGAATAGTCATAGATGCAGAAAATGCAAGCATATAAGATACTGGTCCAATCCTTTCTAGAATTTCAAACGGTCCACAATATCTGTTTGCCAACTTGGAACAACTTCCCAGCTTCAGGGAACTTCTGTTGGCTTTCACCTTTAGGAAATCATGATCACCCACTTTAAACTCCTCCTGGGTTTTTCCTTTGTTTGCATATATTTTCTTCCTGTCTTGGGCAGCCTTCAAATTCAGCTTTATCTTTAACAATTGCTCTTCCATTTCCCTAAGAAACTCTAGCCCAAACACTTCCCTATCAATTTGGTTGTCCCAACTTACTAGTGTGTTGCACTTTCTTCCATAAAGTGCTTCAAACGGGCTCATCTTCAGTGATGCTTGATACCCATTGTTGTAGGCAAATTATACAAAGTGTATATAATCTTCCCATTTAGATGGTTTGTCCATCACATACATCCTTAGCATATCCTTTATCACTTGGTTCACCATTTTTGTTTTCCCATCAGACTCAGGATGATAGGCTGTGCTAAAGTTCAGGTTCATTTTGAACCCCTTGAATAATCCTCTCCAAAACTTTGAGGTAAATTTTGGGTCTCTTTCAGACACAATTGTCTTGGGAATACCATGCAATCATGCTACTTCCCTCATATAAATATTAACAACATTGGTTTCCTTGTGAGTAACCTTCATAGGAATGAAATGAGTAGCTTTAGTAAGATTGTCCACTACCACCTTGATTGCATCATGTTGCTTACTTGTTCTAGGAAATCCTAGATGAAATCCATTTTCACCACTTCCCACTTCCACTGAGGAATGGGTAATGGATGCAGCAACTCGAGTGGGTGTCTATGTTCATCCTTGACCCTTTGACACTCCAAGCATTTAGCTATGTATTCAACAATATCTCTCTTCATGTCTGGACAATAATATTGGCTCTTGACTACTGAAACTGTTTTCTGATATCTAGGGTGCCCAGCATAAGGCACATTATGCATTTCTTTTAAAATCACACTCCTAAATTCAGGATAATTGGGTACATAAATTCAGGATAATTCCATCAATTCCCAATTCATAATCTTCATCTTTTTTCTGCATTTTACCTTGTTGCAATTTAGTTACCAATTCCATGTACTGTAAATCAACTTTTGCAGCCTAAAAAGTTATGCCTTTAAGATTTGTCTGATACATGATAATGGTTGTAGCATGCAATTCATGCACTCTCCTACTGAGTTCATCAACCACTTTTTTCTCCTTTCCTTTGATGTGCTTGATATCAAAGTCATACTCACAGAGGAATTCCAACCATCTACTTTGCCTAGCATTCAAAGTAGGCTAATCAAACAAATATTTCAGACCGTTATGGTCTGTCCTTAGCTGAAACCTTTTTCCCATGAGGTTGTGCCTCCACTTCTTCAAAGTGTGCACTATGGATTCCAACTCCAAATCATGATTGGCATATAGACTTTATGCTCTTTCAATTTTATGGACTCGAAACATATCACAAATCTATTCTGACTAGGGACTCCACCAAGTCCTTCTTTGCACGAATCTGTGCAAACCACAAAATCTTCATCTAGATTTGCAATCTTTAGAATTGGAGCACTGGTTAACATCTGTTTCAATTGTTGGAAGCTCTTTTCACATTCTTCTATCCATTGAAACTTTATCCCTTCTCTTTGCAAGGAAGTGATGGGGTGATATATTCTCTAAAACCATGCAATGAACCTTCTGTAGTAGCCAGCTAGACCCTTGAAGGATCTGACTTATGTCACATTCTTAGGTGTTGTCCACCCTTTTATGGCCTCAATATTTTCAGGGTCCACTTCTCTCCCTTCTTCAGATATGATATTCCCCAAATAGTGAATTTTGTTTTGATAAAATGAGCACTTGCTCAATTTCACATACAGTTGATGCTCTCTTAGCACTTACAACACCATCCTCAAATGATTCTCATGCTCTTCTTCCGACTTGGAATTTACAAGGATGCCATGTAGAAATATAATGAAAAACTTGTGTAAATATTCCCGAAAAACACCATTCATTAAGCACATAAAAACAACTAGTGCATTTGATAACCCAAATGGAACCACTGTGAACTCATAATGACCATACCTTGTCTTGAAGATGGTCTTGCTGATGTCTTCCTCTTTAATCCTTATTTGATGTTATCCTGACCTGAGATCTATCTTTGAAAATATTCTAGCATCCTTCAATTGATCGAAGAGATCATCAATCTTTGGTAGATGATACTTGTTCTTTATAGTCACTTTGTTCAACTATTTGAAATCGATGCACAATATCAATGTCCCATCACAATCTTCATGAACAAGCTTGGGACACCCTAAGGTGACACACTTGGGCATATATACCCCTTCTTCAGAAGCTCTTAAAGCTGCAATTGCAACTCCTTCATCTTTGGTGTGCTCATTCTGTAAGGAGTCTTTGATACTGGAGCTATTCCAGGCATTAAATTAATAGATAAATCAATATATCTCTTTGGGGGTATTCCTGGTACCTCCTTAAACACATCTTGAAAATATTCCAAGACTACATGATCCTCCATATTTGGTACCTTATCCTTAGACGTTTCCTCCATATGAGATGAAAATATTTGACAACCCTTCCTGTAACACTTCTTTAGCTGCATTGCGGAGATTTCTTGGTTGATAACTTCCCTAGGAATTCCTTGAACTGTTCTCTGATTTCGTTCCTGATCTAAGCAACCGAATTCCTTGTTATGACAGTCTAATATGGCATGGTTTTGGTCCAACCAATCCATACAAATTAGGAAATCATATGATCCTAAAGTCAAGATGTTCAAATCTACCTTGGTACTCAGTCCATTCATTCCCACTGGACATGATTTAACCAACCTAACAAACTTTCTCTTGGATCCTGTAGCCAGTTGCACCAGCTAAGATTTCCCATGCTTGCTTCTCGGTAATTTAAATCTTTCCACAACCTTAGGATATACATAGCTATGACTAGCCCCAGAATCAATTAAAATAGTAAAGGCATGGTTATTGATCATACCTTCAACTTCAAACATGTCTGATTGAAACTCATCTTGCTTGTTGTCCAGGGATGCGTAGATTCTTGGTACTCTTCTTCCCATGTCCTCTACCATTTCTACTTGTTGAAAATTGCAAACAAATCTCACTCTGTCACTTCTGTGAGGATAATATCTATACCTATGATCTCCTTTACAACCCCAACATTCCATAGGTGTTTGACTTGGCCTTTACCCACCTACTTTAGCCATCCTGGGCTCTCTCAAAACTGGCTGTCCTTGAGGACTATTTCTGAAAAATGGTGTCTTTTTCCCCTTCTACTTATTCTCCCTTTTAAATTTCTTCTTGTCTTCCCAAGCCTTATGGAAAATAGGTTTCCCTTTTTGATGATCAAATAATCATTTTTCTCTCCTTATGGTTTCTTCCATAGTTTTAGGATCATCATATTGGATCTTGTCACTGATCAAAGATGGAAGCCCACTCAGATACCTTTGAATATTAACTGTCTCGTCCTTGATGAAGGGGACATAGTTCAACAACTCAAATAATCTTCTTTCATACTCATCAATGGACATACTTCCCAGCTTGATTTCAAAGAACTCTTTCATTTTCTTATCATAATACCTCTTAGTTAAGTACTTATTTTCAAAATGTTTTTCAAATTCCTTCCAAGTCACATTTTTCTCCCCTAGGCACTATACTTGCACCAGCTGATCCCACCATATGGATTCCTTTCCTTTAAGTTGGTAGATGGAAATTATTCCCTCTGCATGAGAATAATAGTTTTTCAATTGGAAGTACTTCCTCATGCCTAGCAACCATGTCTCAACATATTCATCCTTCTGGTGCTCTCCATCAAAAGTACGAGGTTTGATCTTATTAATTTCTCCTTTCAACTCATCCACCCCATATCTCCTATGTTTTCAAGTAGGATATGGACTTGAAATACTGTGTGGCCTCCCTTTGGAATTCCTTCGGGAGTGATGGTGATTTATGCTACCACTTCTTCCTCTTCTCTCCTCATCGGGGGTCTTGTGACTTCCTGATTTACTGGATCCACTTTCCTTATCCAATTTATTTTCAATTCTTTCCATGCTCTACATCAGCTTCATATTGAAGTCTCTCTGTTTCTCCCTGGCTCTCATAAGCCTCTTTTTATCTGCCCGATGAATTTGGACATATTTTTTGCAAATTCTTAATGATTTTCATCATGCTCACTTCTTTGTCTATTTATTCTTCATGCCCATTGTAGTTTGTTCCTTGAACTCCCAAATGGACATCCATTCCTCTAAGTTCATCCTTCAGACTGTAAGCGTCATGTGCTTCTGTTGGCCCTTGACCAAGTTTTGGGAGATTCTTGGTCAGGTTGACCTATTTTGGGACTTCGAAAACCTGTCGAAGGAGGAGCGCAAGACGAAGCAGAGATCAAGGGATCTTGGCCCCTTTTTGGGTTTTTGGGAATATGTAATGGGAATGGGATGTCGGCCCATGGGTTTACCCATGGTTAGGCCTATTTTGTAATATATAAATAGATTCTTAGGCTAGACAGAAGTGGTGGTGCATTTATGTGGTGTATGCAAGATAGATAAGTGTTGCGTGAAAGTATGGTTTGTAGATGCTCTGTGCATATTGTGAGAGACTTGCAGAGCTAGGTGCAAGGTATTGTAACAGGTTGTGAAGTGCTTTGTGCTGTAATGCAAGGAAGGAGGATCTAGCGAGGTGTGCAGATCTCATGTCCTAGGAGAAGTAGGGTTTTTGAGGCTCTGTTCTTGTAACCAATTGACTGAAGACAATAAAGAAGAAGAGATGGTGGATGTAGCTCCAGGGTGGGGGTGAACCACGTAAACACCGTGTTGTTCTGATTTGTGCTTATCTTGATGTGTTTATAACTTCTCTTGCTAAGTGCTTTGATATAGATAGATAGATCTGCTTATGCTTTGTGCTATGAATGCTATATCTGACCTCTATGAATGTGCTTAGTGCTTGCCTATGCTAGATTTGATCCATATTTTTGTGCTAGTTCTTAAATACATTAGATCAGTGCGAATGATGCAAAGCTCTGTTTCATTAGTGAAGTAGATATTGATTGCATATTGAGGAATTGACGGTGATAACTACTCTATTAAGTATCATAATCATAGATCTGTGTCCCAGCTAAGGTTGCAAACACTCGAGTCTCACAACCACCCCTACCTCTACCTCGGGTGAGACTTCATCTGCTTCGCAGGTGTTGTTGAAAGGGCCGGTAGTTAGGGTTTTGTTGGTGCACTGTTGTAGCATTGAACCCTGCATCTAACACTGTGCCAACAAATGGTTCCGTTGCTAGGACCTGAAACTGTAATTGTTGGGAACTGAGGAAGAAGAAGCTTTGTGCAAAGATTCATCCTGAAGTTGTGAAAGATCCGTGCATAGATCTGTCTCTCTAGTGCACAATATTATACGTTATTTATAAAACTCTGTGCTAAAATAAAGATGCCCAATCTGAAGAAAAGAGGTCGGATCTGAAGGAAAGAAGCAAGATCTGAAAGCTTTGTGCTCTAAGAAAGGTAAAAGTGAGAATTTTTGGTTAAAAGAGGTAAGATCTGCAAGCTATGTGCTTTGATAAAGGTAAGAATAGTGAAAAGTTTTAGATCTGGAAGCTTTGTGCTCTGTAGAAGTAAGATAAGTGGAAATTTTTGTTTATAGAGTATGGATCTAGGTATGTTTAATAGAGTCTGTCCTAGCTCGAAAACTAGGGTATTGATAGATGAAGGAATATTTGATATTAATATATCTGATAATAATAATGAAAGATATGTTATACCTATGCATAGAAAGAATGTTTGGACTAACATATGGATGCAGGATCCTAGAAAGAATTTGTTGCAGGTTAGCTCCTATGACCCTAGCACGCAGTACATGAGAAGTTGTGGATAATTTAAAAGAAAGAGAGGTTTAACCCTCTGTTATAGCTGCAGAAGACCATGACATCTTGTTAAGGAATGCCCTGGAAGAGGACCTATGTGTCTTTGTTGCAAAGCTATGTACCATGAAGTGTTGGATTGCACTAGAATGATTGCTAAGATTGAAAGAATGAATCTGAACCAAGAAAACCCTAAGGCAGATCCATAAATAGCAGAATCCCAGAAAGAATGAGAGAAAGTATTTCTACACATGAAGGAAACCCTGAATTCCCACAGACATGTCATCTTATTAGAGATCTTCAAAGAAAAAGAATGCATCGTAGAAATAATAGGAGACTTCGACATTGACTGTGTTCTGGATGAAGAAACACAGGTGAATATCATGATAGAGAGAACTTGTGAAGCTATAGGGAGGCCTGCTATAATTACTTCATTAGGAGAAATAGGGTTATTTAGAGGAAAGATGATAAACCTATGTGGAAGACTCGCTTAGATACCTATGAGTGAAAATGGAACTTCGACAGAAGAAGATTTTGAGATTATTAAATTTATTGAGGACAACGCTCCATTTACCATGTTAATAAGAAAAACTTGGATCGACAGAGATCTCGTTAGATGAAAGGAAGAAGAAGAATTCTTAGAGAAGAAGAAGCAAGAGTTAAAATATTTCATGATCAGAAGGATCACACACTTGATTGAAGAACAAGAGAATAGATTGAAGCTATTTAACACTAGAGACCCAGATGTCGAAGCTGCAAGAACATTAGAATACCCACAGGAGACTGAAGTACCTATCCCAAATAAAGACAAGGTATTACCCCTAAGTCCTAGGAAATAATCTCAAAAATGCGCAGTGACTATGTCAAACGAAGATAAGAATCAGAATGGAAAAATACATACCGGGACAAAGCTCACTAGAAAGAAGGATAGAAACTTAAGTAAGAAGAGGGATAAGATTGAAAAGTTACAGAAAGTTCCAGAGGGAACTTCGCAGGAGGTAAATTTGAAAAATTGGAGCTTTGTCGAGATATTATAATAGCGACACATGGCACTTCGCCATGGCGAAGCAATATAGTCATTGGTGACATTATAACCGTTCGAATGCCGCTCCGAACGGGTGGAAAGGAATTTAAGGGTCGACACAAGACCATTGGACCACGCCATAATGGACCAAACAAAGTTAATGAAGGATTCATACCCGTTGCAAAAGACCCATTTTCGAGTTACCTATTTATCCCATCGTGCCACGCACCGAGAACACTTTTTCTAACCAAGAGTTTGAGCCCGCAGACTAAGTGAATTGTATACAATGATCATTGCGCTCTTGCTATTTATTCTAAGTGCAATGTCTAAGTTAATTTGACCTCTATCTAATTAATCCTGAGCACATATGTTCGAGGAACTCAATGCAGTCGAAGAATCAGTGACAAAAGTACTCCTTGACCTGATGACTGAAAGAGTCATTTCAGAGAGAGGATTATCCACATGTGTACAAGCATCATCCATGAGAGGACTTCCATCCTCTCTATCAATTGCTCGAGCTAGACCATCTCAGCCATCATGTGAGAATCGAACTAAGCACAGGGATTATCTCGCAAATGCTAAGTTGATTCTGAGCATATTACCTACCTATATACCACCTTTGAGCAGTGTTGTAAACCGCAACAACGTACCTAGATATTTTGAGTACACCTTGGTCACTGCGTACCTCTCGAAGGGGATACCCGCATTTTTCCCAGACCAAGAAAAGATCGCAGCGTTGAATTTTAGCGAAGTCAACCTCAGAGACCGAAAAGTTTACAACTTGCTCACCCCGCATAAGTACCTGAACAGAACAAAGGGAAAGAATTCAAAGATCGTCCCTCAGTCATGGACTCGTAACCTCGTGCAGTCCACCCTGCTGAACGTTATGAAGATTTCACACTTCGGATGACACTAGGAGGTGAATGTATGTGTCAAATTGTTGTTTTCTTATTACCATGGAGGTTATCTATGGTTAAACCATCACATAAAAGTGGATCTGATGTTGATAAATTAGATCACCGGGCTTAGTATGCAAGGACCTGACCCATAGGAATTCTACCTTGGAAAATCCATGGACCGCGCTCTCGCACAAAGGATCAAGGACACTTATGGCGATGTCAAGAAGGGCGCATGAGGCTACAAGGTAGCTTCTATCCAGAGAGGCACAATGCACCTTACCTGTCAATTGATCGTAGGAAATTTAGTATGAAAGAACTGACCCACCCAAGTCATTGGTTTTGTATTCGACCTCACAAGGAAGTGCACGGAGGGCCTACAAATGAATTGGGCAAAGTACCTGGTGAACCAATTAGAACTTGACTGCAAAGAAGCCCAGGATCAAGGGTACAAATTTCACTTTAGCTGGCTATTGATCCTGATTTATTTCATTGCCTGGGAGATGCCGGAAGGTGCGACCTTCTCGGACATTGAGCCCTTTGAACCATTGGCTGCGAAGTTCAATAGACTGTGGTATTCAAGCGACATGAATAAATAGTGGTAGTTCAATGTTGTATTTTACACATACTACAAATAGTTGAAGGTAGCCATACAGTTCGTGCCTTACATAACTATGATTACTTTACACAGGTTCTGACCTTTGATGAAGTTCAACACAGATCGCCATTTCATTTATATTATAGTGCACATTGACGAGCATAAGAAACAACTTCAATCTTACTATAAGCTAACAGAGGAGGAATTGGAGGAGATCACCAAGGACTGTTCGACGGACCTCATCATTCCAGCAGACCCTGCAGAGATATCTGATATAGATAGTCCATAAACTGCATCAGATACACCTGGACCTAGCAAGATAAAGAATACTGAAGAGGTCTAGGATTTAGACAGTGCATCTGTGAAGACTGCTTCCATTTCACTAGAGAAAGGAGGTGATGGAGGAGAGATAGATGGTGCAGAATTTGAACAGAAGAAAGGCGAGGTTACACCACCTAGAGATGAGGAGGACCCCTCGAAGAAAAGGAAGGTTTCTCCCCCGAAGCCTTCCTCTTGGAAGAAGTCAAAATATTCTATGACAAAAATGCATACTATCGTCACCTCAGATGACTTTGATTTCATTATAGCAGCCCTGAATGATGCTTCGCTGGAGATAGAAGAGAAACAAGAGGCTAAGAAGGAAGCGATTTACAATGGAATCGATATTGAGCTCCAAGGAGTATAGCAAGCACTACAGTCTAGCTGTGTAGTCTCCACTGCATCTCTTTCGTTAGGAACACTAGAACTGGGAGATGAGCCATCTCAACTCCATCGAATAAATGATATAGTCGAAGCTCGCCTCCGATGAGCGCAAGAGGAAATAATGCAAGTCACCTAGGCTTTGACACAAGTACAGGGAGTACTTGTCGAACAACGCAGTGCTACAGAATGGGAAAACATTTCTCACCAAGTGAAGTGGGATGAAGAAAAATCACAACTACAGCAAGGCAAGGAATAGTTGCTAGTAGAGAAACTTGCAGTAAAGGAAGCGGTCAACAAAGCACTTCTCTCTGTGACATTCATAGAAATAAAGGCAGAGGATCAAGTCACGAAGCAAGTAGATCAACTAGAAGAAGCCATCCAACAAATCCAACAACGCATATCAGATTTAGAGCTACGCACTATGCTCGAGACCCTGTAGGACGTAAGAGACCAAAGGGAAGCAACTGCCAGTAGTGCAGTTGAGAGACTGAAGGCTCTTGCTGGGGAATGCGAGAAACTGAGTAACTGCAGTGCCCAGACATATGATAACCTCACTAAGAATTTGGAATTCCAGGAACTGGAGTCACAACTCAAGGAAGTGAAGCAACACACAGACACACTACAGGAACAACTGAAGGCCCTATCAGTTGTAGACAGAATGAAGAGATCTCAAGAACAACACACCATCCAACATCAAATCCATACGATCCAGAGAAAATTTATGGAAGTAACTCAACAACTCCAACCTGTGCAAGATAAGGCCTATCAATTGTTTACAAAGGTTGAAAGCTGAGGAGAAGAGATAGAACAGGTTGTCACCACAACAGAACAACGCCTAGAAGGGTCAGTGAATGATGCAGTAATCCAGGATTTCACCAAGCAAGAGTTCGTACCACAACAATAGGTCGAAGTAGCTCAAGCCAAGCTCGAGGTGTTCGAGGCAGAACTGATCAGACCAGAGTGACTCAGGATGAGTCACATGTGAGTGTTGGGGGCCTGTTGGCTCTTGACCAAGTTTTGGGAGATTCTTGGTCAGGTTGACCTATTTTGGGACTTCGACAGCCTGTCGAAGGAGGAGCAAAAGAAGAAGCAAAGATCATGGGATCTTGGCCTCTTTTTGGGTCCTTTTTGGATTTTTGGGAATATGTAACGGGAATGGGATGTCAACCCAACAGTTTACCCATGGTTAGGCCTATTTTGTAATATATAAATAGATTCTTAGGCTAGATAGAATTGATGGTGCATCTATGTGGTGTATGCAATATAGATAAGTGCTATGTGCAAGTATGGTTTGTAGATGCTCTATGCATACTGTGAGAGACTTGCAGAGCTAGGTGCTAGGCTGTGAAGTGCTTTGTGCTATAACACAAAGAAGGAGGATCTTGCGAGGTGCGCAAATCTTCTGTCCTAGGCGACGTAGGGTTTTTTAGGCTCTGTTCTTGTAATGAATTGAGTGAAGACAATAAATAAGAAGAGTTAGTGGATGTAGCCCCAGGGTGGGGGTGAACCATGTAAACATTGTGTTGTTCTGCTTTGTTCTTATCGTGATGTGTTTATAACTTCTCTTGCTAAGTGCTTTGATATAGATAGATATATCTTCTTATGATATGTGCTATGAATGTTAGATCTAACCTCTATGAATGTGATTAGTGCTTGCTTTTGCTAGATCTGATCCATCTGTTTGTGCTAGTGCTTAAATACATTAGATCAGTGTGAATGCTACGAATCTCTGTTTCATCAGCGAAGTAGATATTGATTTCATATTGAGGAACTGACGGTGCTAAGTTCTCTATTAAGTATCATAATCACATATCTGTGTCCCAGCTAAGGTTGCAGACACTTGAGTCTCGCAACCACCCCTGCCTCTACCTCGGGTGAGACTTCATCTTCTTTGCAGGTGTTGCCGAAAGGGCCGATAGTTAGGGTTTTTTTGGTGCACTATCGTAGCGTTGAACCCTAGGTTTGACCCTATGCCAACAACTTCCTCCATTTCTCTTCACTAGGTAACAATTCTGTTCGGTTTTGACAATTCGTAACTCTGCAAAATGTGCAGTCAACTATATTTTTGTTAGGCTATTAGACTTAATAATTCTCCAAAATAAATTAAAAAATATGATTCAATCAAAATAATATGAGACTCTATTTTCGACGGGTTTGTGTCGATCAAGAATTCCCACGATTCTATCTCAGATCCCTTCTCTGTTCTTACAATTCACTTTCGGGTGCTATCCCCTTTTTTCTTCATCCCTCAACTCGTGTGTGACCATGACTGTGAGAAAGTGCTAATAGTTGGGTGCTTACTTCGCGCTTCGGAGTTTCTGGCTTCATGTGTTTTCAACTCACCGCAATGCCAATCTTCTGAACTCCGAAATCGCGAAGTTTGCAACTGACATGAGAGGAATCAACAGTCCTTTCTCTCTACCCAAATCAACGACCACAATTATCTTTGAAGCTCCTTTATTTAGGGTTTCCAAATCCTTCAATGCCATAAACCTTTGAAGTGACAACTCTTCAGAGTGTTAGATCTTCTGACACGTGTCCACGACTATCAATAATCATGATGAACATTGGTGCTTCGGCCTTCAGGAGTTCTCAACCCAAGCGATCCCACTTTCCTTCAAAGTGGCTATCCTCTAAAGTGTAGGATCTAGCACCACACATCCCCTACGACCATCAGGGGCCCCACTAACCATGCTAAAAAAAAGTGCCACGTGGCAGAATACTAGAAGCAGACGTGTGGTCCAATATGACAGGTGACACGTGTCATGCTCTAACTGAAATTTCTATTCTCCAAAGGTCCTTAACTCATTGACATGTGGCACACATCCCATGTGTCCATGTCATCCTTGGTGACTTCAACAAGCCACATCACTTTGGGACTTCGGGCTTCGAAAGATTTTACACTTGTATTCCTCAAATCTCCCGAACTACGAACTTCCGAACTACTTTATCTTCCTGGGGTCCACTCAGCACGGTGTTCCAAACCACCCTAGGTGACATCAATGACCATGTCATTCTTTTGCTTCTTGACTTCAAAAATATTCACATTAGCACACTCCATTTCTCCATCGTCGAATTCCTGAACTAGCCAATTGTTGACATGCGTCTCTTTTCGATGAATGATCTAGATTAACTATGGACTTCATAAAGTTTTACCTTAGCATACTTTGTTTCTCCCGAACGTCGAACTCCCGCATTTCTATGATATCTATGGCTCAGAATCACTTGCGTGCAAATCTGATGGATGAGCTATGTTTTTCACTGCTACGCCTTACCTCTTGGTCTTGGTTTAATCTAATGGTTATGTTCTTTCTTTAGCCGATCCAACGACCCAACACAATGGTGTTTTTGGATTCTTTCTCTGTTTCCATTCCATAAATTGTTAAACCTCCTAAGATTTTGAACACAGTCCCAATGACACTCTGAGGTTCATATTTTGTCTCTCTCTACAACAATTCACTATGAAACCTTTGTCTCGTTGGCCACTAGCATGGCCCATCAAGGCTCGTTGTTGAAACCTTGGATCTAATACCATTTTGTAATGTCCCCAACCCTCAAATCTCTATCGGGAAACACTACCTAAACAACTATATCTTTGTTTTTGTACTTTGATACCATTTTTTGATCGTTCCTGACCTTAAACCAATAGGCCATGCCATGCCACTGAATAACTTTGTTGAAATATTCACACATAAAAATTAACAAGAATAAATAGAGATAACATCTGATATTCATATATATTTATATGCATATCTATCTAATGAAATTTAAACAGTTATAACATTTTGTTCATACATATATTCATGCAGAAACAACATTAAAACATACATGCAATATATACAGACAATTCTACATAAAATTATAACTTTATTTCAAGATACACATTGTACAAAGAACAAATATTTGGTACTTATATTTTAATAGATGTCCACCAAATGCGTGCATACCTTCCATGAATATCCCAGCCTTAGACCGTGCTGCTCATCACACTCAGCAGTGGGTCACCCCCGAGATGGGACTAAAATCCACCAGGCAATGGATTCCTAGGCTTGGCAAGGACAACGGGAAATTCGCACAGATCAACAGGAATGATTTTCTCCCAGGAGCCACTTACTCCCACAACCCACAGAAACTCATTCCCCACATGCCTGTCCCACCCTAGGAGTGTACACCTTCACTATCACAATTCCATCGGCTGTCCACCTCCCTTCTAGGGATTCAAAAACAAGATGGACCAGAAGTATCAGAGTATTGTAGCTACCATGGGACTCCCTCTAGGCGAACTCACTTTCCCAACACGCTTTCTCACTTGGATATATTTTCTCACAGGCCTGACAATTTGCCTCTTCTATCCAGCTCCTAAGTCTAACGGGTAACCTCCGCAAAAAAAATTTGGTAAGGACTCTAGTAATGAAAACAAGCCACGCCATTCCATAGAAAACATGGGTAGAAACAACAAAGGATAAGGTGCGATATGGCTCAGACACTACACAGTCATGCTGTAATTCACATGAAGCATGAATGACTTCATTACACAGGTGTGCAAGTTTCAGAAGTTGTAGAGATCAACGATGGAGGCAATGGATGGTTGTGTCAAGGCTATATCTGTCTCATTAAGTTGCATCATTGGGGAGTATGTCTGACTTCTAGAGTGGCGACCATCGCGAGAATGGTGAGATAACCACCAACGAGATGACTTTCCCATCTAAAAACTTCATGCGCCTAGGTTGACACATGTCTTCCTGAAGCTGCATGAGCTCCACTTAACACTCGTTGCCTTTCTCCAAGAACTTAGGACAACATAGGTTATGTCAAACCTTAGCCTCTAGCAAATAATAATATAATATTATTCCTTTAGAGGTAAGCTCTCTAGCTTAGCCCCTATTCCTAGACCCTTAGCCCCTTCCCTTTCCCTACCCAGTGGAGCTTAGTCCCCCATAACTCTTTCTTCATGGTGGGTCTACACGCAATGATGCAATTTTATTAATAATGTGAGTATTTACATATACAAAATCAAGCTCATTGGCCTTAATATCCGTCCTCTCTAGCCTAATAAGAACATAAGTCTTTCAGCTTATAAACACTTGGCTCACCAGCCTATAAACATAATTACAATTCAGCAGGGGCTCGACATTGGGGTGTTACAAGTTTAGACTATGGTTTGGGATAAACTAAAGATTTGGAATAATATCCTAATTCCATATTTATTGGAGAGATTCTCTCTTCAATTAATGATAGTTGTTAGATATTGTGAGGGGTCTTGGGTATTATAAAACAAGAAGAAGAAAACATGAGAAGGGGTTCTAGATATCTATAACTTGGGGAATAATTCTAAATTAAGATAAAGGATGCATTACATTGTTGTATGGTAGTATTTTCTTGCTGTGGAGGACTGTGTAAAAGACAAATTTATTCTAATCTAACAACAAGTTTCATTTCTATGCACTACTGTAAGAATTGTTAAATTGTTATTGTTTCAATTTATTTATTCAGTTTTGATTAAAATTCTATTACAAATTAGTGTATTAATAATTGATTGTAGCATTGTTGTTAATCACAGTTGTTTTATACTATTCACAATCCTATAAATATATCTTTGCGAAACCTAACAAGATTTAATTCAGAATTGATTTTGAGTTCATGGAGACTTGATGATGATAACTGATAACTATTTATTAGTTTACTATAATCTTGTCTTGTATTATGTTATATTGAATTAAATGAACTATTTCTTTAGTTCGATGTAAATATTATATTGGATTCATGTTATATAGTTGAGTTTGAGTATATGTTGTGATCACTTTAATAACTATTTATTGA
The DNA here is from genome assembly GCA_032191745.1 of Picea mariana. Lineage (NCBI taxonomy): Eukaryota > Viridiplantae > Streptophyta > Pinopsida > Pinales > Pinaceae > Picea > Picea mariana. The sequence continues at coordinate 93,283 of JASDQU010735939.1, read as the reverse complement.
ATATATT
>JASDQU010735939.1:69959-92305 GCA_032191745.1 Picea mariana | reverse complement strand
TGATGATAACTGATAACTATTTATTAGTTTACTATAATCTTGTCTTGTATTATGTTATATTGAATTAAATGAACTATTTCTTTAGTTCGATGTAAATATTATATTGGATTCATGTTATATAGTTGAGTTTGAGTATATGTTGTGATCACTTTAATAACTATTTATTGAATATATTTCGTGGCATATTTGTGTTAGTAGTTCACAAATTATATGAAATAATTCTATGGTTTGTGAATGAATCCTAATATTGAATTCAATATCAGTCCTATATCCCTTTTAGACATTTTTCTCTCGATTAGGGGTAAGGTTGTCCTTCTCCTGATTAAGATAGAATTTCCTAGTCATTTTCTTACATCTTAGAGTAGATTTGCATTTAGAGTAATTTCTTTTCATTTATTTAAGTCTCATTTCGTAGGATCAAATCCAAATGTAGCTTCGTTGAGCCCTTATTTCAACAAAGGATTGCCTTCTTCTAGCAGATGCAAGAAGACAATTCCTTTTCTTCTGTCTGTCGACAAAATCTAGAAACACAACATCTTAGTAAATAGAAGATTGTATATATCTTTGTATATATAGAATAGTATTGTTTAGATTAATTTTATATTAGGATAATATTTGGACAAAGGTATCTAGAGACCCAAAGAACCAGTCAGAATCACCATTTCAATGGATAAGAGTCTAATTGGGACCTTGACCGGGTGATATCCCTATGATGTTGAACATGGTCATTTTTGGCCATCAACACACATATAACAAATCATTAAAACATGTTTCAAACAATTACACATTTTCATATATTCAAATACATGGAGGTACCCTCTCATATCATTTAAACATATGAAGAAATGACAAGAAATGGTCATTTGTTAAGAGGAAATCACTTCTATGCCATGGCTATATACCACACAATTACACTGAATATGTTGCATAACCTCCTGCTTGAGATTTTATTAATGGGGATTTGATACAAGAATCCAGATAAGAGGGGTTTCTTTACAAGAACACATACACAAAAACAAGAATAATTACGGACTGAAACATAATGTAGGGGATAAATCTCTTGCTACTTGATAATTTTACTATATGTCTATTTTTGAGGCTTGTGATCAACAAATTTGGTTCCAAGAGACTCTTAAATTCCACAAATTTGGTTTCTAAGAATGAGCTCCTTATCTTTCATTATATACGCTTCATTTGTGAGAAAACCATTCATCTAATCCAATACTGCTTCTTGAAAATGGATACAACCTTTTTTAGTTTCTTGATACCACCTATGGTTTTCCAACTGATTTTACTTGGTAAAACCTTTTTTAACGACCAATGTTAACCTATTGATGTTGTTGTGAGGTGTGTTCTATTTTTCCAATTGAGCTTATGTATGGATTATTCTAGGTGACTCAATTGGATCTCTATCTGCTACGTTGGACATGATCAACCTTTGAAAAGTTGAGGTCCTTGGATGGATGGGAGGAAATTTATCCATTTCCTCTCAACCACTACTACTCCTCAATGTACAGCACCATTGACCAACTATTTAAATATTCTTCCTCAAGATTCAGCATAACATCGGTCAATTGATGCAACTGCACCTTAGGGTAGACTACTGGATTTCCCTCGACTCTCAAATTTGGGTCAATGATACTAGAGAAGGACATGCCTTCCTTCGTAAATTGTAGAACACACTCTCCAAATTCCTATAGCCATGATGGCTACTAGTATTCTCCTGAGAAGAGATACTAAGTAGGTGGTTCATCCTCTATGACACCTGACATCTGAGTAACTCACTTTTAGAAGCTAAATTATTTGCATATTAGTTTCTTATATTCCTTAGGGTTTCTATTATAAGGGGTCGACACATTCTTGTTGATATAGTTGATGGAGTGAAGTGATTTGCTACACCTGGTATGATATTCTGAGATCTATGGATTGCATGAGTGTGTGTGTGGAGGAAATGATCCTTGTCCTTTATCAACTACAAGTAGCGATATAATGATTGGTGAGGACACCCCGAGTGTGAGGAAAAATGTCATGTTTTATAGTGTCTTGTATATGAATTTATTTGGCATGTCGTCCTTACATCCAACATCCATTTGAAATATCCTTTCTTGTGCCCCTTGTGAACACACATCATCTTTTCTATGACTCAATTCTTTTGAAAGTTTGAGGGGAGGCACAAACTTTTGAATGAAATCATGGTAATGTAATCATGACCCCATATATAAGTGGAAACTTTATATTGGTCCACACTGATGCTTATGTGGCACTGGGTCAAACTACATGTCACTATGCTCAATATGTCGATAGGAGTTCCCAGTGGGCCCTTTTATACAAGTGGAAATCTCAGAATGTCTTTGACGACTGTACTACTGGCATGCCATGTTGTTCGTGATCCTTTCAAGTGTCCTTGATGGACTGCTGAGTGTGTGGACAAGTGTGTTCTTGGTAATGAGTGGATAGGTGGTTGGGTGAAACTGAAATACTACTATCGTAACCCAATGATGGTAGTTTATCCTTCCGTTCTTTTTTCAGGTGACACCATTCAATTTGCAATGTGTGTCTTCTCAAACCACCATCACACCCATTATGTTTGTGATATTTTGTGCATCTTTAAGGTGTAACATTGATCATCCATTGTACATATTCCTCTCTTTCCACCATCCGATGATCAAAACCCCCACCTTTGCTAGTGTTTGATTCCTAGGATCTGATCCCATGATATAACCTTTTCCCTATATGAGCTTTGACCGAGAGCCTTTAATTCCTTTGGGAGTATGATTAGGCATGTTCTATGTTAGAAAAACAGGATCACTGAGAAATAAAATAAACAAATGTGGAAATAAAACAAATGCAGAAATAAAACACAAAAGATACACAATACAATAGAGAAACAAATATACATGGTTCACCCAGTCTGGGCTATGTCCACCAGAGAAATTCCCAGGTCCTTCCTTTTATTATCCAACAAAATGAAGGGATACAACCTACAACACACTCATTATAACTTCCTCTTCTTTCTCTCACAGTCTCCTCTCTCATAATACAATATTCATGATAATGCATACCCGCAATACAATTCCCTCATAAGAAAGGGTTGCCTTCTAGGGAAAAAAACCATAAAATAACTTCTACTGTCAAATCTGTGACGTTATAATGAACGATCCAGATTGACTATGAAATTACAATATTTTACAAGTCAATTTTTCCCAATATTTCTCTTTGGGGGTGTTTCCCTTGAATCCCCCGCCAGGGGGATGCAAAAATTGTCGCCCCCCCCCCCCACACCCCTCGTTAGGGAATGGGGTCCAAGCATGAATAAAAAAAACCTCTCAATACAGAATATAATCAGGCTCTACAACCAACAATCTCCCACTTGGAGACTGATCACAACAATTCCACTTATGTTGTACCTACGAGAATATACTCCACCTTGGACTTGAAAAATTTCTCATCTTCACCTTCGTGCTTAAATACCAACTGAAACTGAGAATTTACTCAGTTTCTCCATGGTTACTCCGTTTTTTAACATGTCTGCAAGATTCTAGCTAGTATGTATCTTTTCCAACTTCAAATGTCCATCTTCCAAGGAGAAACATATGAAATTGTGCATGAGTTGTATATGCTTATGCTTTGAATGGAAGGCCAAGTTTGTTACAAGATTAATGACACTCTCACTGTCACAATACAACCTGCTATTCTCCTTCTTCTTTCTCAGTTCATCCATAAACCTATATAACCAAATCATCTCTTTACTAGCCTCTGTAGCATCAACATACTTTGCTTCCATTGTTGAAAGTGAAACAACCTTTTAAAGTTTCGAAATACAACTTACTCATTTTCCACCTACAATAAAAACATACCATGTGGTGCTCCTCCTTCTATATTTATCACCTGCCATATTTGAATCAACATATCCCTATAGAACAATGTCTAAACCTCCAAAATATAATGCATGAGTAGAAGTACCTCTCAAATACATGGGCATACACTTTACCGCCTCCCAATGTTCTTTACCTGGATCGTTCATATACCTTCTCACAACTCCCACTGCATGTGTAATATCTAGTCTTGTGCAAACTATCACATACATCAAGCTCCCAACTGTTGATGAATAGGGGACCCTGGACATATATTTTCATCTCCTACTATGTCTTGTGACACATTTCCCTAGTTAATTTGAAATGGATGGCCAAAGGTGTACTAACTGGTTTTGCATTCTGTATTCTAAACCTCTCCAACACCTTCTCTATTTACTCACCCTGAGACAATGTCAATTTGTGATTTTTCCTGTCTCTTGTTATTCTCATACCAAGGATTTTCTTTGCAACATCCAAATCTTTCATCAAAAATGAATTAGCTAATTTCTTCTTGAGAACATTTATATCTTGCATATTAGACCTTGCAACAAGCATGTCATCTATGTACAATATAAAGATAACATACCTTCCATTTTCTATCCTTTTAAAATAAATACAATGGTTAGAATAACATCTACTATAACCTTGTTTTCTCATAAACCTGCCAAACTTCAAATACCATTTCCTTGGAACTTACTTTAGGCCATACAATCTCTTCTTCAACTTGCATACCAATTTATCCTTTCCTTTGACCTCATACCCCTATGGCTGCTTCATATAAATCTCTTCATCCAAATCCCCATGGAGAAAAGTTGTTTTTACATGAAACTGTTCAAGATGAAAATATTGCATTGCCACAAGTCTTCAAATAGTCCCAATTGAATTCATATTAACAACATGAGAAAACATTTCATCAAAATATATATCTTTCTTTTGGGAAAACCCCTTTACAAAAAGTCTAGGCTGATGCCGCTTTTTTCCTCCATCTTCTTCCTTCAACTTGTAAAACCATTTATTCTGCAATGCTCTTTTTCCCGCAGGAAACTGAATCAAGTCCTAGGTGTGGCTATTTACCAAGGAATCCATTTCCTCTTTCATGCCTTTCTCCCACTTCTTTTTAGTGTCTACTTGCATTGACTCTTCATAACATTCTGGTTCACCAGAATCAATCAACAATAAATAATACAATGAAGGAGAGTACTATCATTGAGGGGGTCTACTTGACCTAGTAGATATTCTAACAACACTTGTAGGAGTTTGAGGTACCTTCTACTCCTGTTGTTATACATTTTTATTTTCTGGTACCTTTGGAATTTCTTTTTCAGTGATCTCATCAAACACTGTGTATTATGGTTTTTCTTTTTCCTGTTTCTTTCCTTGCAACTAATGTTTGTACATGACCTTCTCATTGAATATGAAATCTCTAATCCTAATGGTTTTATGATTTTCATAATCCCATAAGTGATAATCAAAATCATTAACACTGTATCCAATAAAGGTACACTTCTTGGATTTTTTCTCAAGCTTTTTTCTATTTTCTTTATCAATATGGACAAATGCTTCACAACCGAAAGACTTCAAAAAATAATAGTTTACCTTTTTACTTATCCATTCCTCATCTATAATTACACCATCCAAAGATATTTAAGGTCCTCTATTTATTAAGTAAACAATATTATCTACAACATCTGCCTAAAACTATAAGGGAAACCCATCATGCAATATCATACTCCTTGCACGCTCCATTATTGTTATGTTCATCCTTTCTGACACACCATTTTCTTGTGGTGTTCCTGGAACTATCTTCTCTCTATGAATCCCATGGTATGAACAATAATATTCAAACTCCTTGTTGTAATATTCACCTCCATTGTCTTATCTTAGACACTTCAACCTTTTTCTTGTCTCATTCTCAACCAAAGATTTCCATTTCTTAAAAGTGTCAAAAACATCCGATTTTTGTCGTGTGCAATAAACCCAAGTTTTTCTAGTTGCATCATCAATAAAAGTGATATAATAACAAGATACAACAAGATATGATACTTTATATGGTACCCATACATATTTATACAAAATCTCTAACCTTTCACTCTTCTTTTCTTTTCCAACTTTGAGAAATCTGACTCTCTTTTGTTTTCCATAAACACAATGTTCACAGAAATCCAAATCAATTTGTTTAAGATCTAGAAACAAAATTATTTTGTGAAACATATGCATCCCCTTCTCACTCATCTGTCCAAGCCTATGCTACCAAAGTTTTGTATCCACTCCTGTAGAAGCTAAAAATATAGAATAATTAGTATTATGAGTACATAAATACAATGTACCTACCTTCTGTCCTTTTTCTATCACCAGTGATCCTTTGGTGACCTTCCATGCCTTACTTGTAAATATATATATATACAACCTTTATTTGCCAACTTCCCTATTGAAATTAGATTTTTCCTTAGATAAGGAACATGTCTTACCTCTTTAAACAACCATTGGTTTCCATTATTTTTATTTATTTGTACCTTACCCATTCCAACAATTTTTCATGGTGCATCATCACCCAAATGAACCTATCCAAAACCACCTTGAACATAATCTAGAAAATGTTTCCTATGGGTTGTCAAATGAAATGAAGCCCCTGAATCTACTACCCAAGACTCAGAAATATTATCTACAGAAATAATCAAATCATCTTGTAACACATCACCTGTTACATTTTCTTCTTTATTTTTCTCCTTCTATCCATCTCTTTGTTTCTTTGGAGCTCTATAGTCTTTCTTCAAATGTCCTTTCTTCCCACAATTCCAACACTTTATCTTTCTCAGTCTGGATTTGGATCTTCCCTTCCTATAATTCCTTTGATTCCATGAGCCCTTTCCTCTATCCTTTTGTCTTCCCCTATTCTCCACGTTTAATGCATTACCCGATGTCTCACTTGTACTTTTCTGTCACATTTCCTCGCTAAGGATAACACCAACAACATCATCAAATTTAGAGTGTTGAACTAGAGATAAAGTTATTTACAACCATGAAAAAGTCATTCCATCTTTCTGGAAATGAGCACAAGATAATAAGAGCCCTGACCTCATCATGAAAGTCCACTTTTACAGAACTTAGATTATTAGTAACCGTATTCAATTCATTTAAATGATATGCAACAGACCCTCCTTCTGACATCTTCATATTAAATAATCGCTTCATTAGAAATACCTTATTGGACGTTGAGGTTTTTTCATAAAATTTAGCAAATGCATCCATCAATTCCTTTGTTGTCTTTTCTTTTGAAATATTGAAAGCCACTGACGCTTCCATGATCATCCGTATCGTTCCTAGTGCCTTTCTTTCAAGAACCTCCCATTCTTCGTCCTTCATGGTCGTCGGCTTCTTTGTTATTTCTTGCAATGGTAGGAATAGATACTTCTGATATAAATAATATTCCATCTGCATCTTCCATAACTGGTAGTTTTGGCCATTAAATTTCTCGACCTTAAACTTTCCATCTTCCTCCCACTCGAACTAGGAAAACTCTTTTCCTGTGAGTTGCCTTTTTCTTCGATATTGGTTGTTAGAAAAGAAGGATCGCGAAGAAATAAAATAAAAAAAATGTGAAAATAAAACACATAAGATACACAATACAATAGAGACACAGATATATGTGGTTCACCTGGTGTGGGATATGTCCTCCAGAGAAATTTCCAGGTCCTTCCTTTTATTATCCAACAAAATGAAGGGAGACAACCTACAACACACCTGCTATAACTTTCTCTTATTTCTCTCACAGTATTCTATCTGAGAATACAATACTAGTGATATTTCATAGCCACAATACAATTCCCTCATAAGAGAGGGTTTCCTTCTAGGGGAAAAACCCATAAAATAACTTCTACCGTTAGATATGCCACCTTATAATGAATGGTCTAGATTGACTATTAAATTAGAAGCCCCCCTGGTGATAGTTGTGGGGGGACAAGCCCCCCCACACCCCCTGTTAGGTAATTGGGTCCAAGCATGGATGAAACAAACCTTTGAATCAAATATCAGGCTCCACAACCAACATTGTAGCCTCTGAGAAGCTTCCAGGAACTTAAAACTTTGCCTTAGGCCCCCAGGGAGTGACTTTTCTGTGAAATTATTTACAGTGATTCAAAATATGCTAGCTCTTTTAATCCAGGATCTCTTAAAGATCTACTTTTGTCACTATCCTATCCATTTTCTCCCTTATAACCTCGACTAGCCTACATATTGGTGATAGGATCAAATATGGAACTAACATGAACCATATTTCGACTAGATATTTCAATTATGTGACTCCATTTGAGAGATGGTGTGGAAAGAAGCCCTCACTCGATCACCTAAGAGTTTTTAGTTGTATTTCTTGGGATCATATTCCCGATGATTGCATGAAGAAACTGGATGCAAATATTCATGCTCACATCATGATGGGATACTTAAAACAATCCAAATCATATGAACTATTTGACCTTATCGAATGAGATATCATTATTAGGATAGATGCGTTTTTTGATGAGAAGTATTCATGAATTTAGTTGTTGAATGATTCCTCTAGTTTACTATAGGATGGTACCTTTTATATTTTTTCTGATTGTGGATCAACTATTCATTTCTTTAGCATTTCAATTGAATAATCAAACATTGTTCCTGGGTTGGCTGCATAGTCAATTTCTACGTCGAATGGTTCTCGATTGGTTTCAACTAAAACTGTTTTTTCTCTTGATCAAACTTCTGAAGTACATGCCAGTTCACCATCCCCTTGTCCCCCTTAGTGGGATGCTAATATAACTGAATTTGTTGGACCTAATATTGGTGATGTCTCTTCAGACCGTCAAACTTGGAGTCAGAAGCCGTAGGCCAGTGTTGCCTTGATGATTCATGTTCTTGATACTTGTGATGTTGTTTCCAATGGATATGTGCAATATCAACTTGAATGGGAGTTAGCTATGAATTATGAAATGAACTCTCTTTTAAATAATCACACCTGGAATTTAGTATTGGATTACTGAGAGGGGGGATAATCAATAATAGATATTTAAATCCTTTTTAACCATAGTATACAAGTGTTTTTTATGTTTATGATTAATTTACCTTTATCATTCAACAAGTGCAGAATAAATGAGCCATGGAAAATGAGCAATAATACACATACACAGTACACCAATATTTTTATGTTGAAATCCAATGTGTGAGAAAACCAAAAAATGTGTTTTCTTATATGTATTTAAGAATTAAATTCATTGGAAGCACCAACTTCTTTTGTTCTCTAGATGCAATTGGAAGGAGGCCCCAACCCCCTATATTTTCAGGCTACAACCTGAGGGAAGCTCCAACTCCCCAATTCTCTGGCTACAACTAGAAGGAGGCTACAACCCCCTATTTTATCTGGCTACAACTAGAAGGAATCTACAACCCCCTATGTTCTTTGGCTACAATCGAAAGGTGGATACAACCACCTATCCTTGCCCCATTTAACCACCCTGAAATATAAGTCAAATGATGAAATAACTACCACACTGTCACTGTGAGATATACCACTTTAAACCTGTACCAATATGTTCCAACAACCTATAACCAACTTGTACCAATAGCCTGTAATAAATTATGTACCAGAATTCATCTTGTACCAACAACTACCAACAAGTATGTGACCTATATATGTTGCAGCTCATGTATGTACGCACCATGTCTATATTGCAGCCTGCGTATGTACGTATCCTGTCTATACTGCATCCTGTGTATAGCTTCAGAAGGATAGGGTTTTCACCTTTTCTAAAATCAGACACTTTGCTACCTTTGTCAAATCAACCTTCAACCTATTATTGTGTCCAATATGTAGTTGTGCCCTATTCATACATCATCATACATATCCTCTAACCAAGTGAATCTATATCTCTCTAGTCATGTGCCATACATGTGTATACAATCATGATCAAGTGTAATAACCTTCACATGGACTAGAAATCAAAACTCTCACTAATATGTAGCCTCAAACTTCACAAACAACTTCACAACCACTTCACAGCCAAAATCCCTCAACCATGTACCACAAAATACAAGATATTCTTCAACAATAACAATATGTACCAATGATAAATATCAGATATACCGGTATTGTATTTATGTATATCTAAATTATACAATGAGTTCCATACAACCAATAGCATATCTAAGGAAAATCCTTAAACCCCCATAACCATATCTCATGTAGACAAAAATATCCAAGTAATCATAAAAATAAGACATACCTTTTGAACATGTAGACAGATATGTTGTGCCTAATCACTGTAGACCTTCCTGGGAGCTTGCTTTCAAACTCTAAGAACTTGGAACTCTCAACAACTCAAACTTTCATGGATTTTCCAACTATACGTTCCCTTTTATATTGTCAGCCTACATATGTACATGACCTCTTCCATTGAATCCTACATACACCTAAAAAATTAGGGTTTTTTCAGTATTTCTGCAACTTCGAAACTTTCACTGTCAACCCTTCGTGTTACCTCAAACTTGCGTAAATTTATATGTAACAATGAGTACTTGAAATTAACCTTACACAATAATAGATATTCAATGTGCTCAATAGGTGCTAATAGGAGACCATTTCTCTCTTATTTATACTATCCAAGTAGCTTCCTCTAGGGGTTATCTTCTAACCAACTTCACCCAACTTCCTTATTAGGGCTAACCCACTTCTAACCACTTTCCCACTTATAAACATTTTATCCACAAATAGTAAAATCTCCACTTCTAATTGCAACTAATTTATTTTTAATTATTTTCTTATTGCAACAAATTAACCCATGAATAACTCCTAGTTTCACCCACTTTGACTAGTCAACTTCTTTTAGGGGTTTCTAGAATAATTTGACTTCTTTGACCTTCTAGGGGCTTCTATATAACTCAAGAGGGTTCTCCAACTTCACAAGGCCATACATTTCTAACCGTGAGGAGTTATGTGGTGTTCCACATATCACCAGAAATGTCATGACATGTACTATCCATCTAGAATAGTCTTACCTACAAATAAATTGATATTCATACCTTTATACCTCAAAATATCTTGAGTCCCTTAACCATATTGTTGGGGCTACCCAAAATTTCCACCAGAATTTCTTCAAGGGTTAACATCAATGAAAACCAACCCAATTAATCATCAATATCCCCCTTTGGAATTGATGGAAATGCTTTGATGCAACATTGAAGTCATATGCTCCCCCTGTGACCATCACTCCCCTTAGAAACATGCCTTTGTGTTCTCTCTCCAAGCATATAACTCTCTTTCCATGCATATTATAAATCTATCCCTTTTTTACATCGATGACAATGGTGAGTTCCTGTCAGGGATGCTCCACCTAACTGAACTGTCCTTGGGGATGCTCCACATGACTGAACTCTTCCTAAAAATTCTCCCCCAAACGGAATGGTCCTCTTTATGGTGATTCCTTGTGTAAATATAAGACATATAATAATAGAATTAAAAATTCATTGTGGGGTAGAAACTATTCCAAATTTCTGACGAAGATACTCAAAGGCTTCCCTTGGAAGCAGATTTGTAAAGATGTCTGCAATCTGTTCTTCGGTGCCAACATACTCAAATCGAATGTTCTTCTCTGTAACCTGTTCCCGTAGAAAATGATAATTTATGGGAATGTGCTTCATCTTGGAGTGAATCATTGGATTCTTTGAGATACTAATGGCGCTTGTATTATCAAAATATATTAGAATGGGCTCATCATACTCAACATGTATATCTGTCAATGTATGTTTCATCCATAGAACCCGTGTACAACATGTTTTTTCTGCAATGTACTCTACTTTGGTTATAGATAATGATATTGATGATTGTTTCTTTCTTGTCCAAGATACCAAACACTCAACCAAGTACAACACTGCTCCACTTGTACTTCTGCGGTCATCAATGCAACCCTCCCAATCTGCATCTGTGTAGAAAATAAGTGATATATCCTTTCTTTTGGGATACCATAATCCAAACTCTTATGTACCCTTGAGATATCTGAATATTATCTTTACTTCTAGAACATGTGATTCCTTTGGCACCTTTTGAAATTGTGCCACCTATCCAACTACTTGCATTACATCTGGTCTGGATGTTGTCACATAAAGTAAGCTTCTAATCATTGACTTGTACTGCCTCTAATCTGTAGGCTTCGAATCATCATCTTTACTTAACTTACAATTGGTATGCATATGAGTATATACTGGTTTTCAATCTTCCATTCCAAACCTCTTTAACATTTCTCTGATATAATTGGTTTGAGTAATGAAAATTCCATGGTTTCTTTGACATATCTGAAGACCCAAAAAGAAGGATGATTCTCCAAGTAATGACATTTCAAATTCATTTTGCATATTCTTTTCAAATTTCTGGCTCATCCTATCATCATCACTTCCAAATATAATATCATCAACATAAACTTAAATTAACAAAATAATATCTTGATTTACCTTGATGTAGAGGTTGATGTATGCATTTCCTTTTCTGAACCCTTGTTACTGTAGATATCTGTCCAATATGGAATACCATACTCTGGGATCCTATTTGAGACCATACAAGGCCTTCTTCAACCTACAGACATAATTTTCATTCTCCGACAATTGAAATCCTTCTGGTTTCTCAATGTATACTTCTTCTTCTAGATCCCCATTTAGGAAGTTTGATTTCACATCCATCTGATACAATTTAATACTCTTGGAGCACGCATAAGCAAGGATCAATTTGATTTCTTCCATTCTAGAAACTAGGGAAAACGTCTCTTCAAAGTCAATACCTTCAACCTAAGAATATCCTTTACATACCAATACAGTCGTGTTCTTGGTAACCTCTCCATCTTCATTCAATTTGTTTCTGAAGACCCAGTTTGTGCTGATCACATTTTTGTACCTTTGTCTTGAAACTAGTTCCCAAGTGTTGTTCTTCTCTATCTTATCTAACTCTTCATCCATGTATTTTATCTAGAATTCATCCTTGTTGGCTTCTTCAAAAATGATTGGCTCATGCATAGATAAAATTGCTAGGTGCAGTTCTCCTAGTGAACGAATTCTTCTTCTAGTCTCAACTCCTGCATATTTATTCCTGATGATTTGATCTCATGGATGATTCTTCTGTGTTTGTATGCTAGGTGTCTTTGGAGGTACTTGAATATCTTGCTATTCTTTTTCTTCTGTTTCTAAATAATCTTGTTCATTTTCTTCTTCTTCTACTTCTTCTTCGTGAACCTATTCTATTGAACCCTTTTCTTCTTCCTTTATTTTTCATCCACTTGTCTCATCAAATGTCACATTGATTCCTTCCACAATTTTGTTGGTCTTTAGATTGAAACATTTTTATTCTTTCCTTGTGCTTGAATTCCCAACAAGTATGTCTTTGTCCACATGAGAATCAAACTTTCCCATTCTACCATCTTCTCTTTTGATGTAGCATTTGTTTCCAAAAACTATGAAGTGGTTCACATTCATTGGTATTCCTTTTCATAGCTCGTAGGGAGTTTTATTACTGTTGTTTCTAAGAATTACTTTGTTTTGAATATGAACTGATGTATGCACTGCATGTTCCCAAAAGACGCCTGTCAACATGGAATCCATTAACATAGTTCGATCCATTTCCTATACTGTCATGTTCTTCCTTTAGACAACTCCATTCTATTGAGGTGTCCTAGCAACGAAAAATTTCCTTTTTATTCCATGCTTGCTGCAGAAATCCATAAATTCCTTTGAAGTAATCTCTCCTCCATTATTAGATCTCAAACATTTGATTTTTGAATCCATTTCATTTTCAACCATTTCCTTGTATATCTTGAAGTTCTCGAATGCTTCTGACTTATTCCTGAGAAAAAAACAACGGTAATCCTTGTATAATCATCAACCAATAACATAAAATATTGTTCACCTTTTAAACCCTTTGTTCTAGTTGGTCCAACTAGATCAATATGCACAATTTCTAGTTGTCTTATTGTGGAGTATTCCTTTGATAACTTGGTCTTTGTTTTCTTTCCTTGTTGACAATGCTTGCATAAAGTGTTGGTTGGATTCATGATCTGGGGAATTTCTCTAACTACTTCCTTTTTTCTAACTTTGACAAGGTTGTCAAAGTTTATGTGACCCATTTTTTTGTGCCATAGCCAAACTTCATCTTCCTTTCCTAGAAAACATTTTTCATTTCCAATTTCACTTCATACATATATGTTGCTTGAAGTTCTTACAATTGTTTCAACCAATCTTCCTGAACGTTCTTTTCTTATCTTGCACTTCTATGAATCAAACACAAGTTTGTGACCTTGGTCACACATTTGAATTACCCTTATACGATTTTGTTTCATATCTTCCATTAGTAGAACATTTTCTACCTCGGTATCCTTGTTTCCAATTATGACTATGCCTCTTCCAATGATTCTAGTTGAGTCATCATTTCCAAAGGAGACTGATCCATCTACTTAATTTCTCAAAGTTATAAACTTGTCCTCATCACCTTTCATGTGCTTTGAGCAACCATTGTCAACATGCCAACCATGTTTCTTGTGTTTAGCTTGTAGAGAAAGTGTGCATTCTTCATTGTTTGAGGTTCCTCTCTATGACTGTTATTATTCTTTTGTGATTCTCTTAGAGGAACAATCATTCTACAATATTGGCCATGTGTCCAAAGTTGTTGCACTTTTAGCATTCCATAACAGTACTCAAGGATTCAAACCTTTTGTAGCTTCTATTCTATGTTTCACTCAGCCTTCTTGAATAATCATTTCATGCATAACTTTTATGGTTGTCTCTGTTCCTGTTATTAGCTCTGCAATTTATAGCCTTGTGTCCAAAATTGTTGCATGAATAAATTAAACCAAGAAAGACAGTTTGATACCCGGGAGATGCAGATATTCTAAAATGAGTTACTCATCTGAACCCTTCTTCTTCTTGAGGAATTCTTGTTTCTTATTGTCGTTGATTATGAAATATGAATCTTCTGGGTGGAGGATTGTTTCTGTGATCTTCCTTGTAAAAATTTTGGTCTCCTCTGATTGTCTCTGTTGAGCTTCTTGGTTGTGTTTCTTGATTTGTTGTTTTGGAGATTGATCCCTTTTCTGTCTGGTTGTATCCAAGTTCAGTCTTATCACTATTCGACCTTTGATTACTAATAATATCATCCCAAATTTTTGATTTGTTATGCATGGTTTTGTTTTGACTGTATTTTCTCAATGTGACAATTTATGCTTCCAAACCTCCAATGATCCTGTCTTTTTATTCCAACCATTCTTTGAGTGCTTCTTCAATTCTTTTGTCTTCTTCAACTTGGATTTTTAATTTAATGATCATCTTTTCCATTTCTTCAAAGTTGGAGTTTTGAGATTCCTCTTTTCGTTTTAGCTCTTCCCGTAGTGACTTGTTTTTCTTCTTTTCCCTTTTTATAACTTCTATGGCACTCATCAATTATTTTCTATAGTCAAATTATTCCTCTTCATATTCTTCTTCAGTGACTTCTTCATCAGAGTCTTCTATTTCCATGAATAGAACCATTTATGTCTCACTTTCACTGTATTCATCTTTGTCTTATGAGGTGTTGTTTTCTTTTGTGCAAAAGATTTTCTTGAAAAAAATGTTTTTGGTTCTTTTTCCTTTGTACATTTGTTTTCTATTAGAATCATCTTCTTCATTTCTTTTATTTTTCTTATGGGGACATTTGTTAGCAAAATGACCAATACAATCACAATTAAAACAAATCAATTGAATCTTACCTCTTTATTTTCTGTCGGTTCCCTTTTTCAGCCTTCTGATGAAGTTGGCTACTTCTTCATCATCCTTTGAGATGTCATTGTTGCTGCTACCTGAATTTTCCTTTTTCTTACCCTTTTCTTTGACTTCTTGGATGCTTTGAATGTTGATTCTTTTGTAACTAGATTTTCATGTTCAGTTCTCATTTCATAGGATGTGAATATTCTATGTAGCTCATCCATGCTAATTGAATCTAGATCTGTTATTTCTTCTAGTGATGAGATCTTAGGATAAAATATCATTGGAAGACATCTTAGTACCTTTTGAACAATTATAGATTATTCAACTTCTACTCCCAATCCTCTAATTGCATTCACTTCTTCATCAACTTGTAAAAAGTAAGTTGTAATATTCTCATATTCCTTCATCTTTAGCTATTCAAATTGACCTCTGTAAGTTTGAAGCTTTGTTGCCTTGAATTTTTCATCTCCTTCATAAACATTCTGAAGTTTGTCCCAAATATCCTTTATGGAGCTGCAATGCATAACTTTGACATATATTGAATCAACCAGACCCTTCAAGAATGCATTTTTGGATTTCAAATTATTTAGACTGAGTTTCCTTCCATTTTCATTTGTTGGAGGAATGACAAGTTCTTTATATCCATCTACAACTGATTTCCAAACCTCAAATCCCTTTGCTTGTACATATGTCTTCATCCTTCTTCTCTAGAATGCATAGTTTTATCCATCAAAATGTGGTATTCCATTTTTATACATACTGTTTCTCTCCATGATCTGCCTTCCGGTGGTTAAGCTGATTCCTGAGGGAACCTACTCTGATACCAATTTTTCGGATTACCGAGAGGGGGTTGGATCAATAATAAGATTTTTAATCCTTTTTAACCACAATATATAAGTGTTGTTTAGATTTATGATCAATTTACCTTTATCATTCAATAAGGTCATAATAAATGAACCTTGAAAAATGAGAAATAATACACATACACAATACATATTTTTTTTTACGTGGAAACCCAATGCAGGAGAAAACCATGGAATTGTTTTTCTTATATTCCTTTAAGAATTGCATTTATTTGAAGAACCAACTTCCTTTATTCTATAGATGCAATTGGAAGGAGGCTCCAACCCCCTATATTTTCAGGATACAACCTGAGGGAAGATTTGACTCCCCAATTCTCTAGATACAACCGAAAGGAGGCTACAACCCCCTATGTTCTCTGGATACAATTGGAAGGTGGATACAACCACCTATCCTTGCCCCGTCCAACTACAATGAAATATAATTGAAATTATGAAACCACTTCCACACTATCACTGTGAGATATACCATTGTAAACCTATACCAATTTGTGCCAACAACCTGTAACCAACCTATACCAATAGCCTTTAATAAATTATGTACCAGAAGTCATCTTGTACCAACAACTACCAACTGGTACATGACCTGTATATGTTGCAGCTCAGGTATGTATGTGCCCTGTGTATACTACAGCCCGTGTATGTACACGACCTGTCTATAATGCAGCCTACATACACCTTCAAAAGTATAGGGTTTTCACCTTATCTAAACTCAGACACTTGTATACCTCTATCAAATCAACCTGCAACCTATCACTGTGTTCAATCTGTAGTTGTTCCCTATTCATACATCATCATACATATCCCCTAACCAAGTGCATCTATATCTCTCTATTCATGTGCCATACATGTGTATACAATCATGATCAAGTGTAATAACCCTCACATGGACTAGACATCAAAACCCTCATTTATATGCAGCCTCAAACTTCACAAAAAACTTCACAACCACTTCATAGCCAAAATCCCTAAACCATGTACCACAAAATACAAGATGTACCAATGATAAATATAAGATATACCAACATTGTATTTATGTAGATATGACTTATACAGTAAGTGATATACAACCAATAGCCTCTCTAGGGAAAATCCTCAAACCCCCATAACCATATCTCATGTAGAAAACAATATCCAACTACTCATAAAAATAAGACGTACCTTTTGAACTTGTAAATAGATCTATTGTACTTGATCACTGTAGACCTTCCTGGGATCTTGCTTTCAAAGTCTAAGAACCCGAAACTCTCAAAAAATCAAAATTTCATGGCTTTTCCAATTGTATACACCCTTTTATACTGTCAGTGTAACATCCCCAGCCACCAACAGGCTGGGAAATGCTACCAACGCAACCTTAACTTACCCTTTAAATCTATGATACCATTTTGTAACATCCCTAACCACCAACAGGCCGAGCAATGCTACTACAGAGAACATTCTCATGCATATATATAACATGCATTAAATCAAATTAACACATTTAACATAGAGTTACTGCCATCATACAGACTTAAGGTAATTAACAATAATTCATCATTACAACGCAATACATGATAATATTACAAGCATCACATACATGCATGTTAATTGAAATTAAACACATAATGATACTTATCTTTGAAAATGTAGTAACTCAACCAACTATGTGAATACATTCCACGAACCTACCAGCCTTAGACCATGCTGATCATCACGCTCAGTGGTGGGTCACCCCCAAGCTGGGACCAAGCTCCACCCTGGGCAAGGGAATCCTATACTAGGTTGAGGTTACAGGAAAATTGCACAGAGAAACCAGAAGGATTATCTCCAGGAGCCTTCTTACGCTCACTACTCACGGAATATCATTCCCCACATGCCTGTTCAACCCGAGAGTATACACCTTCACAAGCACAGTCATCGGTGCTTCACCTCCCTCTCTCGATCTTGGAAATAGTCTGGATCAGGAATTCTTAGAGCTCTGTAGCTGGTGCTAGACTCTCTCTGGGAGAAAACCACTTCCCAACAGACTCTCTCACCTAGAGAAAGCTTCTCACAGGCTTGACAACCTACCTCTTCAACCACATGCCTGAAAACCCACTTCTTCAGCACACTCCTCGACTTAGATCCATCCGGTTGAGGACAACATCAACAGTTTAACACTCATTCACACAATGATGACAGTAGCAACAAAAAATTTGCATGGCACCGCAGGTGACAAAAACCCACGCTGAAACACATCACAGCTAAGGAAATTACTCAGATGTCGGGTTCCTCAGAAGACACAAAATGGTTCACAGATTTCATTTCCAGGAACTTAGGATAAAAATGTGTTGTCACACAGCTTTGGAATAATAATAAATTATTATTTTCAAGGAATTAAGCCCCTAAGATTAGCCCCTCTTTCCAACCTTTTATCCCCCTTTACCTTACCCACCTTGTGGAAGCTTAGTCCCCCGTCACTCTTTCTTCCTGGTCAGTCTGCACACAATGATGTTTAATCTTTATTAATGTTCTGCATAATTACATATACAAAATCAGGCTCCTGGCCTTTAACACCTAGGCTCTTCGACCTAGTAACACATAAGCCCACCAACTTATCAACACTCGACTCACCAGCCTACAAAACATGTTTACAATTTATAAATACAACTGGGGCTCGTTCTTGGGGATATTACAATCCCCTCCCCTTATTTTTGCACTGTCCTCAGTGCAAATATTTACACAACATCAACAAGATTTCCAAAATCTTAAAAACGATGTGGGTACTCTGCCCGCATAGCATCCTCATGCTCCCATGTCACGTCCTCGGGACCGTACCAGGTCCACTGGACCTTTACAAGTCCTATGGATCGATTCTGGAGTTTTTTTCTCTTCCATTCCAATATGCGCACTGGATTCACTTGCAAGACACCTTCTTGCTCCACCTGAATCACATTCCAATCGATTACATGATTAACATCAGGTATATATATTTCTTAAGCAATGAAATATGAAACAAATTATGTACTGTCATGGATACATGTAATGAAAGCATATATGAAATGTATATATATGTATATACAAACAATTCTAATAACATTATAACCTGTATACAACATACACAACATACAATAAATAGAGAATTGTACTTATCTTTTGATTTGGGAAGACCTTCCACCCTTGAGCAAGGCTATGACTAGTCCATCAGGGCAATGGCTTCCCGAGATAGCCATGGTCCACAATCCATATCCACATGGTCTAGGCCAAGGTACCAAACCTTAGCAGCACTCCAACCATTCAAACCTCAACAACACTCCATCTAACAGTCTCCGCTTCCCCACATGTGTGTCCCACCCCAGGAGTTTTCACCTTCACTGTCACACAGTCCATCAGCTATTACACCTCCCTTTCGTTGGGCTTCAGCAACAAGGCAGACCAAAATTCTTAGAGCACCGTGGCTCCTGGAGTTCCAACTACCCTCAGATATTTCCAATTAGTATCTTCCCCGAGCCACTCTTTGTAGTCAACTTTCTAACTTTAATCAACATCATCTCATCTGCATCACCCACATGCAATTATCATGAGAAAACATAAAAGAATTCATTTAGGAACTCCAATTAGTTCGAAAGGGAATTCAACTTTTATCCCCAAAACATGAAATTCTATTTCATGATTCATCTTGGTTGTTGCCATATTAAGAATGCAGCCATCCTTGTGATTGTCCACAGGCATCAAACTGCATACCATTTTCTTGCAAGACTTCATCTTGCATACTGCCAACAATTTGTCAGTATTTCTGTACATCATAATTCAACATGTACAACACCTTATGCAATGATCTTAGAATTTCCTACACCTAGAAATTCAGTCACAATTACCAAACAATTTAACCAAATAGAATGACTCGTCATTCTATGCATATTCATGTTCATAATTAATAACAGTAAGTTTATTATTTCAATTTTTCTGAACACAAAATTTTCTGTAGTCTCTATTCCTGTGACTACCTGGCTTGCAACTTTCCTATTGCAATGTTTAAAAATTCCTGAAATGTTATCAATTCATGAGTTAGCAACATTTCAGCCATTAGTATAAATATTTCCATGCCAAAAACACATATACATGCACTCACAAAATGCATTCAACAAAGTGCATTTAAGTATACAATTCCATCATGTATACGTGCAACTCTGTCCCTTACTAGAGAAGATTACAACTCTCAATGCCTATTTATTTAGTGAACCCTTGTATTGTTTTACATAATGCTCTTTATCTCAGTCATGTATCTCACCATCCATGAGTTGGAATTTTGGCCAATGTGTTGACACATTATCCACACACTTCCTATTGTCTTCCCAATTACTTGGATGCCTTCCTTTTCGACCCGAACACTACACCAAGAATATAATTATGTGGTGTACATTAGTGTTAGCAAAAAGGTTGCATTACAAGTTTTATTTAAAGGTAGGAATATTTTAGTACGTATGTGGCTCATAACCTTTCCATATCCAACCATGTCCTAGTCTCATACATGACTAGCTTACTGGCATTCATTCCTATAACAAGTTCTTATCTTTTAATTCTTCGTATATTACCCCATAACCAAATTAACATGACATTCTACTATGTCAGTGTGTGCATTCATAAGATAAAAGGATTGAATTAATACAGGCCTCCAGCCTTTACCACATCCAGTGGTATGCATTCAATAATATAATCATGTGATTTTATAAAATAACTCTGGCTGAGGAAATTCTTACCTAAATTTCCTTTCAGTAATTATGAAAAAAGAGTAATAAAAACTCATACCTGCATGACTGCCATTAATAAATTTTATACTACCTAAATGTCTGATGGCAGTAGAAGATTTCATGCTTCTTTTATCAAACTTATAACCATCACTTCAGCTCTCTGTTGCTTCACTCCTTATGCAACAACATCACCAAAAACACTTGCAAACACGCAAGCATTCTTTCCTCTAGTTGACTCAACAAGTCGTAACATACTTGCTGCCACAGAAAATGCAACAACTTCTTTTTCATGTGCAACTTTTCCTTGTTGAGCCTAGAAGTCTTAAATTGTTCCCGAGTTCCTGAATCTTCTTTTGCTCTCACTGTGATCACTGTGCATGATCATTCCTTCACTGAGCACTTTCGATGTAGTGCCTCCACCTCAGCGGGGTTTGCTGACCTCCCGGTCAAAGGATATTCAACTCTTCAAAGTTGAGTTGAATCTTCGAGCTCATGATTGAACCCAAAACAATTATACACAATCTCCCTTTTCCCCTTTAGGTGCGGGTCCTGACAAACCCGTGAGCTATTCCTGCGCGCTTCCAAAACTCCAAGTTTCAACTGATAGCCCCTTTTTCATTAGCTCTTTCCTTCATAATACCATGGGTTATGACCTCACGTAAGTGTGTGATTGTGAGAATAGGAAAGAGTGGTTTTAGACCAACCCACTTTTCACCTCACAATTCACCTCCAACTGCCACGTATCTTTTTTATAAAATCATGGCATAAATTGCGACCCGCTCTCAGATTTTTAACATCCGAGCAAGTTCTGGCCCGGAAATATAGCTCGTCTTTCGATCTCCAATCCCATGGAGATGATCTGCGATCAATGGCTGCTATCTATCCTCCTTCAACACACGATCCCAGATCTACACGATCTATTGACACATAGCTCCCTTCCAAATCAACGGCTACGGTTGATTTTGGCTCTCCGGCCCTCGGGAGTTTCAACTCTCAACTATCTTCTTTTCCCATATGGAAATATTTCAGAGTGGAAGTTCTATTGACACCTATCCTCAACAATTAGACAGTTCTAATGAACTTCGACTCTTTGGCCTTCAGGAGTTCTCACATTTCCACACACACAAATCTCCGGAGTGAATTTTCCCGTAGTGATAGATCTTCTGCCACACGTCCTCTCC
>JASDQU010735939.1:10946-51469 GCA_032191745.1 Picea mariana | reverse complement strand
AATGGATGGCCAAAGGTGTACTAACTAGTTTTGCATTCTGTATTCTAAACCTCTCCAACACCTTCTCTATTTACTCACCCTGAGACAATGTCAATTTGTGATTTTTCTTGTCTCTTGTTATTCTCATACCAAGGATTTTCTTTGTAGCATCCAAATCTTTCATAAAAAATGAATTAGCTAATTTCTTCTTGAGAACATTTATATCCTGCATATTAGAACTTATAACAAGCATGTCATCTATGTACAATATAAAGATATCATACCTTCCATTTTCTATCCTTTTAAAATAAACACAATGGTCAAAATAACATCTACTATAACCTTGTTTTCTCATAAACCTGCCAAACTTCAAATACCATTTCCTTGGAGCTTACTTTAGGCCATACAATCTCTTCTTCAACCTGCATACCAAATTTTCCTTTCTTTTGACCTCATACCCCTGTGGCTGCTTCATATAAATCTCTTCATCCAAATCCCCATGGGGAAAAGTTGTTTTTGCATGAAACCTTTCAAGATGAAAATATTGTACTGCCAAAAGTCTTCAAATAGTCCCAATTGAATTCATCTTAACAACATGAGAAAACATTTCATCAAAATCTATACCTTTCTTTTGGGCAAACCCCTTTACAAAAAGTCTAGGCTTGTGCCACTTTTTTCCTCCATCTTCTTCCTTCAACTTGTAAAACCATTTATTCTGCAATGCTCTTTTTCCTACAGGAAACTGAATCAAGTCCTAAGTCTGGCTATTTACCAAGGAATCCATTTCCTCTTTCATGCCTTGCTCTCACTTCTTTTTAGTGTCTACTTGCATTGACTCTTCATAACATTCTGGTTCACCAGAATCAATCAACAATAAATAATACAATGAAGGAGAGTACTATCATTGAGGGGGTCTACTTGACCTAGTAGATATTCTAACAACACTTGTAGGAGTTTGAGGTACCTTCTACTCCTGTTGTTATACATTTTGATTTTCTGGAACCTTTGGAATTTCTTTTGCAGTGATCTCATCAAGCACTGTGTATTCTGGTTTTCCTTTTTCCTGTTTCTTTCCTTGCAACTGATGTTTGTACATGACCTTCTCATTGAATATGACATCTCTAATCCTAATGGTTTTATGATTTTCATAATCCCATAAGTGATAATCAAAATCATTAACACTGTATCCAATAAAGGTACACTTCTTGGATTTTTTCTCAAGCTTTTTTCTATTTTATTTATCAATATGGACAAATGCTTCACAACCGAAAAACTTCAAAAAATAATAGTTTACCTTTTTACTTAGCCATTCCTCATCTGTAATTCCACCATCCAAAGATATTTAAGGTCCTCTATTTATTAAGTAAACAATAGTATCTACAACATCTGCCCAGAAATGTAAGGGAAACCCATCATGCAATATCATACTCGCACGCTCCATTATTGTTCTGTTCATCCTTTCTGACACACCATTTTCTTGTGGTGTTCCTGGAACTATCTTCTCTCTATGAATCCCATGGTATGAATAGTAATATTCAAACTCCTTATTGTAATATTCACCTCCATTGTCTTATCTTAGACACTTCAACCTTTTTCCTGTCTCATTCTCAACCAAAGATTTCCATTTCTTAAAAGTGTCAAAAACATCTGATTTTTGTCGTGTGTAATAAACCCAAGTTTTTCTAGTTGCATCATCAATAAAAGTAACATAATAACAAGATCCACCAAGATATGATACCTTATATGGTACCCATACATATTTATGCAAAATCTCTAACCTTTCACTCTTCTTTTCTTTTCCAACTTTGAGAAATCTGACTCTCTTTTGTTTTCCATAAACACAATGCTCACATAAATCCAAATCAATTTGTTTAAGATCTAGAAACAAATTTATTTTGTGAAGCATATGCATCCCCTTCTCACTCATCTATCCAAGCCTATGATACCAAATTCTTGTATCCACTCCTGAAGAAGCTAAAGATATAGAATAATTAGTATTATGAGTACATAAATACAATGTACCTACCTTCTGTCCTTTTTCTATCACCACTGATCCTTTGGTGACCTTCCATGCCTTACTTGTAAATATATATATACAATCTTCATTTGCCAACTTCCCTGTTGAAATTAGATTTTTCCTTAGATATGGAACATGTCTTACCTCTTTAAACAACCATTGGTTTCCATTATTTTTATTTATTTGTACCTTACCCATTCCAACAATTTTTCATGGTGCATCATCACCCAAATGAACCTGTCCAAAATCACCTTGAGCATAATATAGAAAATGTTTCCTATGGGTTGTCAAATGAAATGAAGCCCCTGAATCTACTACCCAAGACTCAGAAATATTATCTACAGAAATAATCAAAGCATCTTGTAACACATCACCTGTTACATTTGCTTCTTGATTTTTCTCCTTCTGTCCATCTCTTTGTTTATTTGGAGCTCTATAGTCTTTCTTCAAATGTCCTTTCTTCCCACAATTCCAACACTTTATCTTTCTCATTCTGGATTTGGATCTTCCCTTCCTATAATTCCTTTGATTCCATGAGCCCTTTCCTCTATCCTTTTGTCTTCCCCTGTTCTCCATGTTTAATGCATTACCTGATGTCTCACCTGTACTTTTATGTCACATTTCTTTGCTAAGGATAACACCAACAACATCATCAAATTTTAGAGTGTTGAACTAGAGATAAAGTTATTTACAATCATGAGAAAGTCATTCCATCTTTCTGGAAAGGAGCACAAGATAATAAGAGCCCTAACCTCATCATGAAAGTCCACTTTTACAGAACTTAGATGATTAGTAACCATATTAAATTCATTTAAATGATATGCAACAGACCCACCTTTTGACATATTCATATTAAATAATCGCTTCATTAGAAATACCTTATTGGACGCCGAGGGTTTTTCATAAAATTGAGCAAATGCATCCATCAGTTCCTTTGTTGTCTTTTCTTTTGAAATATTGAAAGCCATTGATGCTTCCATGATCATATGTATCGTTCCTAGTGCCTTTCTTTCGAGAACCTCCCATTCTTCTTCCTTCATGGTCGTCGACTTCTTTGTTATTTCTCACAATGGTAGGAATAGATACTTCTGATATAAATAATATTCCATCTGCATCTTCCATAAATGGTAGTTTTGGCCATTAAATTTCTCGACCTTAAACTTTCCATCTTCCTCCCACTCGAACTAGGAAAACTCTTTTCCTGTGAGTTTCCTTTCGCTTTGATACTGGTTGTTAGAAAAACAGGATCGTGAAGCAATAAAATAAAAAAAAATGTGAAAATAAAACACATAAGATACAAAATACAATAGAGACACGGATATATGTGGTTCACTTGGTGTGGGATATGTCCTCCAGAGAAATTTCCAGGTACTTCCTTTTATTATCCAACAAAATGAAGGGATACAACCTACAACACACCTACTATAAATTCCTCTTATTTCTCTCATAGTATTCTATCTGAGAATACAATACTAGTGATATTTCATAGCCACAATACAATTCCCTCATAAGAGAGGGTTTCCTTCTAGGGGAAAAACCCATAAAATAACTTCTACCATTAGATATGCCACCTTATAATGAATGGTCCAGATTGACTATTAAATTAGAAGTCCCCCTGGTGATAGTTGTGGGGGGATAAGACCCCCCACACCCCCCATTAGGGAATTGGGTCCAGCATGGATGAAACAAACCTTTGAATCAAATATCAAGCTCCACAACCAACATTCTAGCCTCCGAGAAGCTTCCAGGAAATTAAAACTTTGCCTTAGGCCCCCAGGGAGTGATTTTTCTGTGAAATTATTTAGGGTGATTCAAAATATGCTAGCTCTTTCAATCCCGGATCTCTTAAAGATCTATTTTTTTCACTATCCTATCCATTTTCGGCCTTATAACCTCAACTAGCCTACATATTGGTGATAGGATCAAATCTGGAACTAACATGAACCATATTTTGACTAGATATTTCAATTATGTGACTCCATTCGAGAGATGGTGTGGAAAGAAGCCCTCACTCGATCACCTACGAGTTTTTAGCTGTATTTCTTGGGATCATATTCCCGATGATTGCATGAAGAAACTGGATGCAAATATTCATGCTCACATCATGATGGGATACTTAAAACAATCCAAATCATATCAACTATTTGACCTTATCGAATGAGATATCATTATTAGGATAAATGTGTTTTTGGATGAGAAGTATTCATGAATTTAGTTTTTGAATGATTCCTCTAGTTTACTATAGGATGGTACCTTTTATATTTTTTCTGATTGTGGATCAACTATTCATTTCTTTAGCATTTCAACTGAATAATCAAACCTTGTTCCTAGGTTGGCTACATAGTCAATTTCTACGTCGATTGGTTCTCGATTGGTTTCAACTAAAACTGTTTTTTCTCTTGATCAAACTTCTGAAGTACATGCCAGTTCACCATCCCCTTGTCCCCCTTTGTGGGATGCTAATATAATTGCATTTGTTGGACCTGATATTGGTGATGTCTCTTCAGACCGTCAAACTTGGAGTCAGAAGCCGTAGGCCAGTGTTGCCTTGATGATTCATGTTCTTGATACTTGTGATGATGTTTCTTATGGAGATGTGAAATATCAACTTGAATGGGAGTAAGCTATGAATTATGAAATGAACTCTCTTTTAAATAATCACACCTAGAATTTAGTATTGGATTACTGAGAGGGGGGGATAATCAATAATAGATATTTTAATCCTTTTTAACCATAGTATATAAGTGTTTTTTATGTTTATGATTAATTTACCTTTATCATTCAACAAGTGAAGAATAAATGAGCCATGGAAGATGAGCAATAATACACATACACAATACACCAATATTTTTATGTTGAAATCCAATGCATGAGAAAACCAAAAAATGTTTTTTCTTATATGTATTTAAGAATTAAATTCATTGGAAGCACCAACTTCTTTTGTTCTCTAGTTGCAACTGGAAGGAGGCCCCAACCCCCTATATTTCCAGGCTACAACCCAAGGGAAGCTCCAACTCCCCAATTCTCTGGTTACAACCAGAAGGAGGCTACAACCCCCTATTTTCTCTGGCTACAACTAGAAGGAATCTACAACCCCCTATGTTCTTTGGCTACAACTGAAAGGTGGATACAACCACCTATCCTTGCCCCATTTAACCGCCCTGAAATATAAGTGAAATGATGAAATCACTACCACACTGTCACTGTGAGATATACCACTTTAAAACTGTACCAATATGTTCCAACAACCTGTAACTAACTTGTACCAATAGCCTGTAATAAATTATGTACCAGAATTCAGCTTGTACCAACAACTACCAACAAGTATGTGACCTGTATATGCTGCATCTCACGTATGTACACACCATGTCATTGCAGCTTGCGTATGTACATATCCTGTCTATACTGCATCCTGTGTATAGCTTCAGAAGGATAGGGTTTTCACCTTTTTTAAAATCAGACACTTTGCTACCTTTGTTAAATCAACCTTCAACCTATCATTGTGTCCAATATGTAGTTGTGCCCTATTCATACATCATCATACATATCCTCTAACCAAGTGCATCTATATCTCTCTAGTCATCTGCCATACATGTGTATACAATCATGATCAAGTGTAATAACCTTCACATGGACTAGACATCAAAACTCTCACTAATATGTAGCCTCAAACTTCACAAACAAATTCACAACCACTTCACAGCCAAAATCCCTCAACCATGTACCACAAAATATAAGATATTCTTCAACACTAACAATATGTACCAATGATAAATATCAGATATACCGGTATTGTATTTATGTATATCTAAATTATACAATAAATTCCATACAACCAATAGCATATCTAAGGAAAATCCTCAAACCCCCATAACTGTATCTCATGTAGACAAAAATATCCAAGTAATCATAAAAATAAGACATACCTTTTGAACATGTAGATAGATATGTTGTACCTAATCACTGTAGACCTTCCTGGGAGCTTGCTTTCAGACTCTAAGAACTTGGAACTCTCAACAACTCAAACTTTCATGGCTTTTCCAACTATACGTTCCCTTTTATATTGTCAGCCTGCATATGTACATGACCTCTTCCATTGAATCCTGCGTACACCTCAAAAATTAGGGTTTTTTCAGTATTTCTGCAACTCCAAAACTTTCACTGTCAACCCTTCGTGTTACCTCAAACTTGCGTAAATTTATATGTAACAATGAGTACTTGAAATTAACCTTACACAATAATAGATATTCAATGTGCTCAATAGGTGCTAATAGGAGACCATTTCTCTCTTATTTATACTATCCAAGTAGCTTCCTTTAGGGGTTATCTTCTAACCAACTTCACCCAACTTCCTTATTTTAGGGATAACCCACTTCTAACCACTTTCCCACTTATAAACATTTTATCCACAAATAGTAAAATCTCCACTTCTAATTGCAACTAATTTATTTTTAATTATTTTCTTATTGCAACAAATTAACCCATGAATAACTCCTAGTTTCACCCACTTTGACTAGTCAACTTCTTTTAGGGGTTTCTAGAATAATTTGACTTCTTTGACCTTCTAGGGGCTTCTATATAACTCAAGAGGGTTCTCCAACTTCACAAGGCCATACATTTCTAACCGTGAGGAGTTATGTGGTGTTCCACATATCACCAGAAATGTCATGACATGTACTATCCATCTAGAATAGTCTTACCTACAAATAAATTGATATTCATACCTTTATACCTCAAAATATCTTAATTCCCTTAACCATATTGTTGGGGCTACCCAAAATTTCCACCAGAATTTCTTCAAGGGTTAACATCAATGAAAACCAACCCAATTAATCAACAATATCCCCCTTTGGAATTGATGGCAACACTCTGATGCAACACTAAAGTCATATGCTCCCCCTGTGACCATCACTCCCCTTAGAAACATGCCTTTGTGTTCTCTCTCCAATCATATAACTCTCTTTCCATGCATATTATCAATCTCTCCCTTTTTTACATCGATGACAATGGTGAGTTCCTGTCGTGGATGCTCCACCTAACTGAACTGTCCTTGGGGATGCTCCACCTGACTGAACTCTTCCTAAAAATTCTCCCCCAAATGGAACGGTCCTCTTTATGGTGATTCCTCGTGTAAATATAAGACATATAATAATAGAATTAAAAATTCATTGTGGGGTAGAAACTATTCCAAGTTTCTGACAAAGATACTCAAAGGCTTCCCTTGGAAGCAGATTTGTAAAGATGTCTGCAATCTATTCTTTGGTGCCAACATACTCAAATCGAATGTTCTTCTTTGTAACCTGTTCCCGTAGAAAATGATACTTTATGGGAATGTGCTTCATCTTGGAGTGAATCATTGGATTCTTTGAGATACTAATGGTGCTTGTATTATCACAATATATCAGAATGGGCTCATCATACTCAACCTGTATATCTGTCAATGTCTGTTTCATCCATAGAACCTGTGTACAACATGTTTTTGCTGCAATATACTCTACTTTGGTTATAGATAATGATATTGATGATTGTTTCTTTCTTATCCAAGATACCAAACACTCAACGAAGTACAACACTGCTCCACTTGTACTTCTGCAGTAAAAAATGCAACCCTCCCAATCTACATCTGTGTAGGAAATAAGTGATATATTCTTTCTTTTGGGATACCATAATACAAACTCTTATGTACCCTTGAGATATGTGAATATTATCTTTACTTATAGAACATGTGATTCCTTTGGCGCTTCTTGAAATTGTGCCACCTATCCAATTACTTGCATTACATTTGGTCTAGATGCTATCACATAAAGTAAGCTTCTAATCATTGACCTATACTACCTCTAATCTGTAGGCTTCGAATTATCATCTTTACTTAACTTACAATTGGTATGCATATGAGTATATACTGGTTTTCAATCTTCCATTCCAAACCTCTTTAACATTTCTGTGATATAATTGGTTTGAGTAATGAAAATTCCATGGTTTCTTTGACATATTTGAAGACCCAAAAAGAAGGATGATTCTCCAAGTAATGACATTTCAAATTCATTCTGCATATTCTTTTCAAATTTTTGTCTCATCCTGTCATCATCACTTCCAAATATAATATCATCAACATAAACTTCAATTAACAAAATAATATCTTGATTTACCTTGATGTAGAGGTTGATGTATGCATTTCCTTTTCTGAACCCTTGTTACTGTAGATATCTTTCCAATATGGAATATCATGCTCTGGGATCCTATTTGAGACCATACAAGGCCTTCTTCAACCTGCAAACATAATTTTCATTCTCCGACAACTGAAATCCTTCCGGTTTCTCAATGTATACTTCTTCTTCTAGATCCCCATTTAGGAAGGCTGATTTCACAACCATATGATACAATTCAATACTCTTGGAGCACGCATAAGCGAGGATCAATTTGATTTCTTCCATTCTAAAAACTAGGGAAAACATCTCTTCAAAATCAATACCTTCAACCTAAGCATATCCTTTACATACCAATATAGTCGTGTTCCTGGTAACCTCTCCATCTTCATTCAATTTGTTTCTGAAGACCCAGTTTGTGCTGATCACATTTTTGTACCTTGGTCTTGAAACTAGTTCCCAAGTGTTGTTCTTCTCTATCTGATCTAACTCTTCATCCATGTATTTTATCCAGAATTCATCCTTGTTGGATTCTTCAAAACTGCTTGGCTCATGCATAGATAAGAATGCTAGGTGCAATTCTCCTAGTGAACAAATTCTTCTTCTAGTCTCAACTCCTGCATATTTATTCCTGATGATTTGATCTGATGGATGATTATTCTGTGTTTGTATGCTAGGTGTCTTTGGAGGTACTTGAATATCTTTCTATTCTTTTTCTTTTGTTTCTAACTAATCTTCTTCATTTTCTTCTTCTTCTACTTCTTCTTCGTGAACCTGTTCTATTGAACCCTTTTCTTCTTCCTTTATTTTTCATCCACTTGTCTCATCAGATGTCACATTGATTCCTTCCACAAGTTTGTTGATCTTTAGATTGAAACATTTTTATGCTTTCCTTGTGCTCGAATTCCCAAAAAGTATGCCTTTGTCGACATGAGAATCAAACTTTCCCATTCTACCATCTTCTCTTTTGATCTAGCATTTGTTTCCAAAAACTATGAAGTGGTTCACATTCCTTTTCATAGCTCGTAGCGATTTTTATTACTGTTGATTCTAAGAATTAATCTGTTTTGAATATGAATTGATGTATGCACTGCATGTTCCCAAAAGACTTCTGTCAACATGGAATTCATTAACATAGTTCGATCCATTTCCTATACTGACATGTTCTTCCTTTAGACAACTCCATTCTATTCAGGTGTCCTAGCAGCGAATAATTTCCTTTTTATTCCATGCTTGCTATAGAAATCCATAAATTCCTTTGAAGTAATCTCTCATCCATTATCAGATCTCAAACATTTGATTTTTGAATCCATTTCATTTTCAACCATTTCCTTGTATATCTTGAAGTTCGCGAATGCTTCTGACTTATTCCTGAGAAAAAAACAACAATAATCCTTGTATAATCATCAACCAATAACATAAAATATTGTTCACCTTTTAAACCCTTTGTTCTAGTTGGTCCAACTAGATCAATATGCACAATTTCTAGTGGTCTTATTGTGGAGTATTCCTTTGATTTGAACTTGGTCTTTGTTTTCTTTCCTTGTTGACAATGCTTGCATAAAGTGTTGGTTGGCTTCATGATCTGGGAAATTTCTCTAACTACTTCCCTTTTTCTAACTTTGAAAAGGTTATCAAAATTTATGTGACCCATTTTTTTGTGCCATAGCCAAACTTCATCTTCCTTTCCTAGACAACATTTTTCATTTCCAATTTCACTTCATACATATATGTTGCTTGAAGTTCTTACAACCGTTTCAACCAATCTTCCTGAACCTTCTTTTCTTATCTCGCACTTTTGTGAATCAAACACAAGTTTGTGACCTTGGTCACACATTTGAATTACCCTTATACGATTTTGTTTCATATCTTCCATTAGTAGAACATTTTCTACCTTCGCATCCTTGTTTCCAATTATGACTATGCCTCTTCCAATGATTCTAGTTGAGTCATCATTTCCAAAGGAGATTGATCCATCTCCTTCATTTCTCAAAGTTATAAACTTGTCCTCATCACCTTTCATGTGCTTTGAGCAACCATTGTCAATGTGCCAACCATGTTTCTTGTGTTTATCTTGTAGATAAAGTGTGCATTCTTCATTGTTTGAGGTTCCTCTCTATGACTGTTATTATTCTGTTGTGATTCTCTTAGAGGAACAATCATTCTACAATATTAGCCATGTGTCCAAAGTTGTTGCACTTTTAGCATTCCATATCAGTACTCAAGGATTCAAACCTTTTGTAGCTTCTATTCTATGTTTCACTCAGCCTTCTTGAATAATCATTTCGTGCATAGTTTTTATGGTTGTCTATGTTCCTGTTATTAGCTCTGCAATTTATAGCCTTGTGTCCAAAATTGTTGCATGAATAAATTAAACAAAGAAAGATAGTTTGATACCTGGGAGATGCAGATATTCTAAAATGAGTTACTCCTATGAACCCTTCTTCTTCTTGAGGCCTTCTTGTTTCTTATTTTCGTTGATTATGAAATATGAATCTTCTGGGTGGAGGATTGTCTCTGTGATCTTCCTTGTAAAACTTTTGGTCTCCTCTGATTGTCTCTACTGAGCTTATTGGTTGTGTTTCTTGATCTATTGTTTTGGAGCTTGATCCCTTTTATGTTTGGTTGTATCCAAGTTCAGTCTTATCACGATTCAACCTTTGATTGCTAATAATATCATCCAAAATTTTTGAGTTGTTATGCATGGTTTTGTTTTGACTGTATTTTCTCAATGTGACAATTTATGCTTCCAAACCTCCAATGATCCTATCTTTTTATTCCAACCGTTATTTGAGTGCTTCTTCAATTCTTTTGTCTTCTTCAACTTGGATTTTTAATTTATTGATCATCTTTTCTATTTCTTCAAAGTTGGAGTTTTGAGATTCCTCTTTTCATTTTAGTTCTTCTTGTAGTGACTTGATTTTCTTCTTTTCCCTTTTTATAACTTCTATGGCACTCATCAATTATTTTCTGTAGTCAAATTCTTCCTCTTCATATTCTTCTTCGATGACTTCTTCATCAGAGTCTTCTATTTTCATGAATAGAACCATTTCTGTCTCACTTTCACTGTATTCATCTTTGTCTGATGAGGTGTTGTTTTCTTTTGTGCAAAAGATTTTCTTGAAAAAAATGTTTTTGGTTCTTTTTCCTTTGTACATTTTTTTTCTATTTGAATCATCTTCTTCGTTTCTTTTCTTTTTCTTATGGGGACATTTGTTAGAGAAATGACCAATACAATCACAATTAAAACAAATCAATGGAATCTTACCTCTTTATTTTCTGTCGGTTACCTTTTTCAGCCTTCTGATGAAGTTGGTTACTTCTTCATCGTCTTCTAATATGTCATTGTTGCTGCTACCTGACTTTTCCTTTTTCTTACCCTTTTCTTTGACTTCTTGGATTCTTTGAATGTTGATTCTTTTGTAATTATATTTTCATGTTCAGTTCTCATTTCATAGGATGTGAATATTCTATGTAGCTCATCCATGCTAATTGAATCTAGATCTATTCTTTCTTCTAGTGATGAGATCTTAGGATCAAATATCATTGGAAGAGATCTTAGTACCTTTTGAACAATTATAGATTCATCAACTTCTACTCCCAATCCTCTAATTGCATTCACTTCTTCATCAACTTGTAAAAAGTAAGTTGTAATATTCTCATATTCCTTCATCTTCAGCTGTTCAAATTGACCTCTGTAAGTTTGAAGCTTTGTTGCCTTGACTTTTTCATCTCCTTCATAAAAATTCTAAAGTTTTTTCCAAATATCCTTTACAGAGCTGCAATGCATAACTTTGACATATATTGAATCAACTAGACCCTTCAAGAGTGCATTTTTGGCTTTCAAATTATTTAGACTAAGTTTCCTTCCATTTTCATTTGTTGGAGGAATGATAGGTTCTTTATATCCATCTACAACTGATTTCCAAACCTCAAATCCCTTTGCTTGTACATATGTCTTCATCCTTCTTCTCTAGAATGCATAGTTTTATCCATCAAAATGTGGTATTCCATTTTTATACATACTGTTTCTCTCCATGAACTGCCTTCTGGTGGTTAAATTGATTCCTGAGGGAACCTACTTTGATACCAATTGTTGGATTACCGNTTTAACCACAATATATAAGTGTTGTTTAGCTTTATGATCAATTTAACTTTATCATTCAACAAGGTCATAATAAATGAACCTTGAAAAATGAGAAATAATACACATACACAAGACATATTTTTTTTTTACGTGGAAACCCAATGCAAGAGAAAACCATGGAATTGTTTTTCTTATATTCCTTTAAGAATTGAATTCATTTGAAGAACCAACTTCCTTTGTTCTATAGATGCAACTGGAAGGAGGCTCCAACCCCCTATATTTTCAGGATACAACCTGAGGGAAGATTTGACTCCCCAATTCTCTAGATACAACCGAAAGGAGGCTACAACCCCCTATGTTCTTTGGATACAACTGGAAGGTGGAAACAACCACCTATCCTTTCCCCGTCCAACTGCAATGAAATATAATTGAAATGATGAAACCACTTCCACACTATCACTGTGAGATATACCATTGTAAACCTATACCAATCTGTGCCAACAACCTGTAACCAACCTATACCAATAGCCTTTAATAAATTATGTACCATAAGTCATCTTGTACCAACAACTACCAGCAGGTACGTGACCTGTATATGTTGCAGCTCAGGTATGTATGCACCCTGCGTATACTATAGCCTATGTATGTACACGACCTATCTATAATGCAACCTACATACACCTTCAAAAGTATAGGGTTTTCACCTTATCTAAACTTAGAAACTTGTATACCTCTGTCAAATCAACCTGCAACCTATCACTGTGTTCAATCTGTAGTTGTTCCCTATTCATACATCATCATACATATCCCCTAACCAAGTGCATCTATATCTCTCTATTCATGTTCCATACATGTGTATACAATCATGATCAAGTGTAATAACCCTCACATGGACTAGACATCAAAACCCTCATTTATATGCAGCCTCAAAATTCACAAAAAACTTCACAACCACTTCATAGCCAAGATCCCTAAACCATGTACCACAAAATACAAGATGTACCAATGATAAATATAAGATATACCAACATTGTATTTATGTAGATATGACTTATACAGTAAGTGATACACAACCAATAGCCTCTCTAGGGAAAATCCTGAAACCCCCATAACCATATCTCATGTAGAAAACAATATCCAACTACTCATAAACATAAGACGTACCTTTTGAACCTGTAAATATATCTGTTGTACCTGATCACTATAGACCTTCCTGGGAGCTTGCTTTCAGAGTCTGAGAACTTGAAACTCTCAAAAAATCAATTTTTCATGGCTTTTCCAATTGTATACACCTTTTTATACTGTCAGTGTAACATCCCCAGCCACCAACAGGCCGAGAAATGCTACCAACGCAACCTTAACTTAGCCTTTAAATCTGTGATACCATTTTGTAACATCCCCAGCTACCAATAGGCCGAGCAATGCTACTATGCAGAACATTCTCATGCATATATATAACATGCATTAAATCAAATTAACACATTTAACATAGAGTTACTGCCATCATACAGACTTAAGGTAATTAACAATAATTCATCATTACAAGGCAATACATGAT
Organism: Picea mariana; assembly: GCA_032191745.1. Lineage (NCBI taxonomy): Eukaryota > Viridiplantae > Streptophyta > Pinopsida > Pinales > Pinaceae > Picea > Picea mariana. The sequence goes on along the minus strand of JASDQU010735939.1, from coordinate 37,682 downwards.
AATATTACAAGCATCACATACATGCATGTTAATTGAAATTAAACACATAATGATACTTATCTTTGAAACTGTAGTAACTCAACCAACTACGTGCATACATTCCACGAACCTACCAACCTTAGACCATGATGATCATCATTCTCAGTGGTGGGTCACCCCCAAGCTAGGACCAAGCTCCACCCTTGGCAAGGGAATCCTAGACTAGGCTGAGGTTATAGGAAAATTGCACAGAGAAACCAGAAGGATTATCTCCAAAAGCCTTCTTACGCCCACTACTCATGGAATCTCATTCCCCACATGCCTGTTAAACCTGGGAGTATACACCTTCACAAGCACAGTCCATCGGTGCTTCACCTCCCTCTCTAGGTCTTGGAAATAGTCTGGATCAGGAATTCTTAGAGCTCTGTAGCTGGTGCTAGACTCTCTTTGGGAGAAAACCACTTCCCAATAGACTCTCTCACCTAGAGAAAGATGCTCATAGGCTTGACAACCTACCTCTTCAACCACAGGCCTGAAAACCCACTTCTTCAGCACACTCCTCGACTTAGATCCATCTAGTTGAGGACAACACCAACGGTTTAGCACTCATTCACACAGGGATGATAGTAGCAACAACAAATTTGCATGGCACCACAGGCGACAAAAACCCACGCTGAAACACATCACAGCTAAGGAAATTACTCATATGTCGGGTTCCTCAAAAGACATAGAACGGTTCACAAATTTCATTTCCAAGAACTTAGGATAAAAATATGTTGTCACACAGCTTTGGAATAATAATAAATTATTATTCTCAAGGAATTAATCCCCTAAGATTAGCCCCTCTTTCCAACCTTTCAACCCCCTTTACCTTACCCACCTTGTGGAAGCTTAGTCCCCCATCACTCTTTCTTCCCAGTCGGTCTACACACAATGGTGTTTAATATTTATTAATGTTTTGCATAATTACATATACAAAATCAGGCTCCTGGCCTTTAACACCTAGGGTATCCGGCCTAGTAACACATAAGCCCACCAACTTATCAACACTCGACTCACCAGCCTACAAAACATGTTTACAATTTATAAATACAACTGGGGCTCGTTCTTGGGGAGATTACAATCCCCTCCCCTTATTTTTGCACTGTCCTCAGTGAAAATCTTTACACAACATCAGCCCGCATAGCATCCTCGTGCTCCCATGTCACGTCCTCAGGACCATACCAGGTCCACTGGACCTTTACAAGTCCTATGGATCGATTCTGGAGTTTTTTTCTCTTCCATTCCAATATGCACACCGGATGCACTTGCAAGACACCTTCTTGCTCCACCTGAATCACATTCCAATTGATTACATGATTAGCATCAGGTATATATATTTCTTAAGCAATGAAATATGAAACAAATTATGTATCGTCATGGATGCATGTAATGAAAGCATATATGAAATGTATATATATGTATATAAAGACAATTCTAATAACATTATAACCTATATACAACATACACAACATACAATAAATAGAGAATTGTACTTATCTTTTGATTTGGGAAGACCTTCCACCCTTGAGCAGGGCTATGACTCCATCAGGGCAATGGCTTCCCAAGATAGCCATGGTCCACAATCCATATCCACATGGTCTAGGCCAAGGTACCAAACCTTAGCAGCACTCCAACCATTCAAACCTCAACAACACTCCATCTAACAGTCTCTGCTTCCCCACATGTGTGTCCCACCCCAAGATTTTGCACCTTCACTATCACACAGTCCATCGACTGTTACACCTCCCTTTCCTTGGGCTTCAGCCACAGGCCAGACCAAAATTCTTAGAGCACCGTGGCTCCTGGAGTTCCAACTACCCTCAGATATTTCCAATTAGTATCTTCCCCGAGCTACTCTTTGTAGTCAACTTTCTAACTTTAATCAACATCATCTCGTCTGCATCACCCACATGTAGTTATCATTAGAAAGCATAAAATAATTCATTTAGGAACTCCAATTAGTTCGAAAGGGAATTCAACTTTTATCCCCAAAACATGAAATTCTATTTCATGATTCATCTTGGTTGTTTCCATATTATTAATGCAGCCATCCTTGTGATTTTCAATAGGCACCAAACTGCATACCATTTTCTTGCAAGACTTCATCTTTCATATTGCCAACAATTTGTTAGTATTTTTGTACATCATAATTCAACATGTACAACACCTTATGAAATGATCTTAGAATTTCCTACACCTAGAAATTCAATCACAAATACCAAACAATTTAACCAAATAGAATGACTCATCATTCTATGCATATGCATGTTCATAATTAATAACAGTAAGTTTATTATTTCAATTTTCTGAACACAAAATTTTCTGTAGTCTTTATTCTTGTGACTACCTAGCTTGCAACTTTCCTGTTGCAATGTTTAACAATTCCTGAAATGTTATCAACTTCATGAGTTAGCAACATTTCAGCCATTAGTATAAATATTTCCATGCCAAAAACACATATACATGCACTCACAAAAAGCATTCAGCAAAGTGCATTTAAGTATACAATTCCATCATGTATAAGTGCAACTCTGTCCCTTACTAGAGATGAGTACAACTCTCAATGCCTATTTATTTAGTGCACCCTTGTATTGATTTACATAATTCTCTTTATCTCAGTCATGTATCTCACCATCCATGAGTTGGAATTCTAGCCAATGTGTTGACACATTATCCACAAACTTCCTATTGTCTTCCCAATTAATTGGATGCCTTCCTTTTCGACCTCAACACTACACCAAGAATATAATTATGTGGTGTACATTAGTGTTAGCAAAAAGGTTGCAATCCAAGTTTTATTTAAAGGTAGGAATATTTTAGTACCTATGTGGCTCATAACCTTTCCATATCTGTACCTTGCCATATCCAACCATGTCCTAGTCTCATACATGACTAGCTTACTGGCATTCATTCCTATAACAAGTTCTTATCTTTTAATTCTTTGTATATTACCCCATAACCAAATTAACATGACATTCTACTGTGTTAGTGTGTGCATTCATAAGCTAAAAAGATTGAATTAATACAGGCCTCCAGCCTTTACCACATCCAGTGGTATGCATTCAATAATATAATCATGTGATTTTATAAAATAACTCTAGCTGAGGAAATTCTTACCTAAATTTCCTTTCAGTAATTATGCAAAAAGAGTAATAAAAACTCATACCTGCATGAATGCCATTAATAAATTTTATACTACCTGAATGTGTGATGGCAGTAGAAGATTTCATGCTTCTTTTATCAAACTTATAACCATCACTTCATCTCTTTGTTGCTTCACTACTTATGCAACAACATCACAAAAAAAACTTGAAAACATGCAAGCATTCTTTCCTCTGTCTGACTCAAAAAGTCATAACATACTTGCTGCCACAGAAAATGTAACAACTTCTGTCTCATGTGCAACTTTTCCTTGCTGAACCTAGAAGTCTTATATTCTTCTCGGGTTCCTGAATCTTCTTGTGCTCTCACTGTGATCACTGTACATGATCATTCCTTCCCTGAGAACTTTCGACGTAGTGCCTCCACCTCAGTGGGGTCTTCTGACCTCCCAGTCAAAGGATATTCAACTCTTCAGAGTCGAATTGAATCTTCGGGCTCATGATTGAACCCAAAACAGTTATACACAATCTCCCTTTTCCCCTTTAGGTGCATATCCTGACAGACCCACGAGCTATTCTTGGGCACTTCCAAAACTCCAAGTTTCAGCTGCTAGACCCTTTTTCATTATCTCTTTCCTTCATAATACCATGGGCTATGACCTCACATAAGTGTGTGATTGTGGGCACAAGAAAGAGTGGTTTTAGACTAACCCGCTTTTCGCCCCGTAATTCACTTCCAACTACCACGTATCTTTTTTATAAAATCATGGCATAAATTGTGGCCCGCTCTTAGATTTTTAACATCCGAGCAAGTTTTGGCCCCAAAATCTAGCTTGTCCTTCAATCTCCAATCCCATGGAGATGATCCACGATCAATGGCTGCTATCTATCCTCCTTCCACATGTGATCCCAGATCTACACGATCTGTCGACACGTAGCTCCCTTCCAAATCAACGACTACAGTTAATTTCAACTCTCCGGCCCTCGGGAGTTTCAACTCTCAACTATATTCTTTTCCCAAATGGAAATATTCCAGAGTGGAAGATCTATTGACACCTATCCTCAACAATCAGATGGTTTTGATGAACTACAACTCTCCGGCCTTCAGGAGTTCTCACATTTCCACACACACAAATCTCTGGAGTGAATATTCCCAGAGTGATAGATCTTCTGCCACGCATCCTCTCCAAATCAACGACCTTGGTTCTCTATGGGACTTCGACTCTTTCCAACCAATACCAAATCAATGGTCCTTCGACCTCCTCCTCAATCAACGTTTGATATATCCTTCGGGACTTCAGTGATTTCGCCCTCTGCTTTCCTTCGGAGTGCTCCATACCTGGAGTTCCAAATCTAGTGCCACACGTCTACTTTCAGATCAACAACCAAGATTTACTTTCGCTGTTTCTCCTCCTCCTTGTCCACAAACTTCTGAAGTTGTGGATCTTACGCCACCTGTCCTCCTTGACAATGGACAATCCAAAATCACTTAGGGACTTTAGCAAGTCCACTTTCCCCTTTTTCTTTGGCTCCTCCTTAGAGGTGACCTTGGGTGGTGACCTCACACAAACACGTGATTGTAGGCACACTCAAAGGTGGTTTGAGACCAAACTAATTTTCGTCCTGAAATTCACCTTGAGCCTCCAGGTGTCCTTTCTCCAAAACTGTGGTTTGGATTGCGGCCCGCCCTCAACTTCATAAAGATTGAGCACCTTATATCTCGGTAATGTGAGGTGACCACCAATCTCACAATCTTGACGATGCTTATAAACGGACGATTGAGATCTACCTCCAACAGTTCAGATCTCCCTCTCCCAGATTGACAACTGGGGTTGTTTCAGAATTCCAGACTTCAGAATTCTCAAATATCAAACTTTTCCTTTCTTCCGTAATGAAGGATCTTCTGAACTGTGACCCAATGACCACTATTTCCCTCTCTCCTGAGCTTATAATCTCTTCTAAATTATAAGAGTTTATGGATATTCAAAGGTTTTGACCTTTTAACATTATCCTATGAGTTTTCCTCTTGGATCTCATCTTCGCTCTCATAATTGTTATCTCTTATGAGATTTAGGACTTAGAATGAGTCTGTCTCCTATGCACTCCTTGCATTTTCTCTTCTGATATTTTCAATTTACTTAGTCTCCTAAGGGTCTCGGCCGTTATGTTTCCTTTCAAAGGAAAACTTTGTGCCCTCTTGGAAACCTTCTGCTCAAAGCACACCTTGTTGAGAATTTTCTACAGAGTGTTCAACAACTCCGTCAGTATATTCCTATGATACTATTCTCCCTAAACTCTACAAAGAGTTCTCTCTGTGTACACTTGCACTCGCTCGATGCCCGCCTAGTAGAGCCCTACAAAGTTCTTAGTGACTCTATCTCTCTCTGACCTCAACATAGAGTTCTTCCTGTGCACTCCTTGTGCTTCTGCTGATGAAGGTTCAATGGTATCTCTCCTGATCTTCTTTGAGTTTAACTTACCTTTTTCAATTCACTCCTTGCAGACAATGTGCACTTATTGCACTCGAAAACTCAAAGAAGAGAAACAATTGAAACTTATTCACTACTTCACTAGTTTGCACATTCAAACCAATCTGATTTAAGAAAACGTTTAGATTTCATTTTCTTTCCTATCTCTTCTCTGCTTTGTAATCATTTTTCGGCACTAGCTACTTTCTCTCAGTTCCCAATCCATGTGATCATGGGCCATGACCAAGCGCTAGATCACTAGGTTCTTACTTGGGCCTTCAGCTTTGAAAGTTTTCAAAGCACCACACAACAATATCTCAGAGTTCTGGATTATCGAACTCACAAAGTAGGGAAGATCAACCGTCCAAGTCTACTCAACATCCGATGACTGACACTTACTATGGAACCTCAGGTGTCTGAGTTATGGGACTTTAGAGGATTTCACATCTGCACATCCCAAACCGTTAATCTTTGAACATTCCCAATCACCTTTGGTGATGTCATTACGTCACATCCCTTAATATTTTCCAATTGCAGGGGCATGCAACAGTGGTTTGGAGTAACCCGCCTTTCATTCTGCAATTCTTTTGATGCTCACACATAAGCCCTCGGTGAAACCGCAGTTTGGATTGCGGGACCGCCTTGGAGAATTAACCCCTGTGCAACATGGGTCCCCACAATGCCTCCTGGTCATTTATCTTGATGTATCATGATCAATTCCAATGTGGGTCCTCCTACCTTTAACTACGTTATGTAACTTCGGCCCCACTAGCCCTATTCATATGGCAAGCCACATGGTGGAATACTAGCGATCGATACATGGCCCATTCAGATGGGTGAAACATGTCAATTTCCAAATGGCATTTCAACCTTCCATAGGTTCAAAACCCACTGACACGTGGAATACATCGTATGTGTCCATGTCCATCCAAGTGAAGTCGTCATGACTCACTACTTCGTCTCTTCGAGAGATTTTTCCCTTCACTACTGTGTTTGACCTTTTAACATTGGCTTGATCCAACATTCGAGATCTCCTCTCCAGATATACGGTGTAGATCCACTTCAGAGCTTTGGGCTTCGGCCCTTCTCTTGTTTCTGACATCATACTTCACTAAATTCACAAAGTCCAAAGGGCTTCTAGTTTAACTCCTTTGCACCTTCTCCAGATCTGACGGTCGTAAGGGATTTCCCTTCCTTCCAAACAGATCCTACGGCGTAGAAGAAAATCTGTTACTCTGTGTATTTCCAAAGGAATTCATGACTAATTTCTTTACAACATTACCATATTTGATGGTTGTGAAGGATTTTCTTTCTCCTGAACAGATCCTAAGGTCCACATTACTTTGCGGCCCAACACCACTTTTGTCGTGGTTTTATGACACCACTACTCATCCTGAGCTTTGTAACATGAACAAGGTAACTTCTTTGCACTCAGGAAAGTTCTGAGGTTTTAAATTGGTCCTCCAGACACAATTTCCTATTGAAACCTTGGGTCCAATGACCACTTATCTATCCCATCCAGGCTCAGTGTTTGAAACATTGGCTTTGAACTAGAATTTTGTCCATTTCAACAAAAACTCCTTCTGAAACTCTTTCTTCAAATTCCACTAACATGGCCCATCCAGGCTCAGTGTTATAACCATGCTCTAATACCATTTTGTAACATCCCCAGCCACCAACAGGATGGGAAATGCTACCAGCATAACCTTAACTTAGCCTTTAAATCTTTGATACCATTTTGTAACATCCCCAGCCACCAATAGGCTGGGCAACGCTACTATGCAGAACATTCCCATGCATATATATAACATGAATTAAATCAAATTAACACATTTAACATAGAGTTACTACCATTATATAGACTTAAGGTAATTAACAATAATTCATCATTGCAACGGAATACATGATAATATTATAACCATCACAGACATGCATTTTAATTGAAATTAAACACATAATGATACTTATCTTTGAAACTGTAGTAACTCCACCAACTGCGTGCAGACCTTCCATGAACCTCCTAGCCTTATACCACGCTGCTCATCATGCTCAGCAGTGGGTTACCCCCAAGCTAGGACCAAGCTCCACCTTGGGCAAGGGAATCCTAGATTAGGTTGAGGTTACAGGAAAACTGCACAGAGAAACCAGAAGGATTCTCTCCAGGAGCCTTCTTATGCCCACTACTCATGGACTCTCATTCCCCACATGCATGTTCCACCCAAGAGTATACACTTTCAGAAGCATAGTCCATCGTTGCTTCACCTCCCTCTATGGGTCTTAGAAACAGGCTGGATCAATAATTCTCATAGCTCTGTAGCTGGTGTTGGACTCTCTCTGGGATAAAACCACTTCCCAGAATACTCTCTCACTTGGAGATAAATGCTCACATGCGTGAAAACCTTCCTCTTCAACCACAGGCCTGACAACCTGCTTCTTCAGCACACTCCTTGACTCAGCTCCAACTAGGTGAGGACAACAACAATGGTTTAGAACTTATTCACACAGGGATGACAATAGCAACAACATATGGGCATGGCACCACAGGCGGTAACAACCCATGCTGAAACACGACACAACTAAGGAAATTACTCAGATTTCGGGTTCCTCAGAAGACAAAGAACGGTTCATGGATTTTGGGTCTCAGGTGCATGCATGAATATTGCAAAGGTAAAATACAGAGGCCACAAGATTCACGGGAATACACCGATCGACTTCACAGTTCTGGTTTTCAGGGTGCGTGACAAGAAATCAACACAGAGGTCAAACATAGACTCAAACGGTTTAGATAGCAGACTGAAGAATGGAGGATGAACCCCCATCACATCTCAACTCTTGGGTTAAATTGCATGTGTTTGGGCTGACACATTTCTCCCATGAAGCTACATGCACTCCATCAAGTATGCGTTCCCTTTTCCAGGAACTTAGGATAAAAATATGTTATCACACAGCTTTGGAATAATAATAAATTATTATTCTCAAGGACTTAAGACCCTAAGCTTAGCCCCTCTTTTCAACCTTTCATCCCCCTTTCCCTTACCCACCTTGTGGAATCTTAGTCCCCCATCACTCTTTCTTCGTGGTTGGTCTGCACGCAACACTGTTTAATCTTTATTAATGTTATGCATAATTACATATACAAAATCAGGCTCCTAGCCTTTAACACCTAGGCTTTCCGACCTAGTAACACATAAGCCCACCAGCTTATCAACACTCGGTTCACCAGCCTACAAACATGTTTACAATTTATAAATACAATTGGGGCTCATTCTTGGGGATATTATAGCCAACTCACATACGTACGCGACCTCTTCCATTGCAACCTGCATACAACTAAAAAACTAGGTATTTTTTAGTATTTCTGCAACTCCGAAACATTTTCTGTCAACCCTTTGTGCTACCTCAGACTTGCATAACTTCAGATGTATCAATGAGTACCTGCAATAAACCTTACACAATAAAAGATATTCAATGTTGTCAATAGGTTCTAATAGGATACCCTTTCTCTCTTATTTATACTCTCCAAGTAGCTTCGTCTAGGGGTTATATTCTAACCAACTTCACCCAACTTTCTTCTTTTAGGGCTAACCCACTTCTAATCACTTGTCCATTTATAACGACTTTATCCACAAATAGTAAACTCTCCACTTCTAGTTTCAAATAATTTATTTTTAATTATTTTTTTATTTCAACAACTTAACCCATGATTAACTCCTAGTTTTACCCACTTTGACTAGTCAACTTCTTCTAGGAGTTTCTAGAATAATTTGATTTCTTTGACCTTCTAGGGGCTTCTAGATAACTCAAAAGGGTTATCCAAATTCACAAGGCCATAAATTTCTAACCGTGAGGATTTATGTGGAGTTCCACATATCACCGAAAATGGCATGACATGTATTATCCATATAGAATAGTCTTACCTGCAGATACATTGCTCTTCATAACTCTATACCTCAAACAATGTTGATTCCATTAACCATACTATTGGGGCTACCAAAATTTTCTACCGGAATCGCTTCAAGGGTTGACATCAATGACAACCAACCCAATTAATCAACATTTAGTTCCTCACCCTGTAGATGTGATGGGTTTATAAGACCAAATTTACTTTTGAAGGTGGTTTCAATATTCATAAAGATCGCTTGGTCATGAAATATTTTCTCAACAAGAAGGCATCAAATACACTTAATGTGTGCCTCTGTTGCAAAGATGAATTCTGTTTGATTGATTCTTTCCCTTATTGCTCGTTTCAGATGGAAGATCCACTAAATGGATGTTAAAAGTTCCTTTCTTCATGGTGGCTTATCCAAAGAAATATTCATGGAAAAAAACCCTGGTTTTATGATGGATTCTAATCTTTTTTTTCAACTACATAAGTCCCTTTATGGTTTGAAACAATCTCTAAGGGCCTAGTATGCTAATATTGATCACTTCTTTCTCATATTGGATTCAAACGTTGTGAATTTGACCACAATATTTATGTGTTACATGATAATGGTGATACTTTAATTGTTGTATATTTTGATGACTTAGTCATAACTGTAAATAATCTTGATCTACTATTTAGATTGAATAATAAAATTGCTGACACTTTTGATATGAAATATCTTGGTCTTTTGCATTACTTTCTCGATCTTCAAGTTTTACCTCTATCTAGTGTTTTTTTTTTGTCTTAATCTAAATATGTATTGGATCTCCTGAAACATTTTAATATGGTCGACTATAAGGTGTGTGATACCCCTTTTCAATATGGGATTAAGTTGACCAAATAATACCATTCTCGTAAAGTTAGTGACACTTTGTACAAACAACTAGTTGGTCACCTTATTTATTTAATTCAGAGTCGACTTGGTATTACCTTTTCTATCACTCTAGTTTCTTAGTTTATGTAGGTGTTGAGTCCTCAACACACACTTAAAAGTTTCAATTTTTGGGTACCACTTTTCCTTTTAATTATCTTACACCTTCCTCTTTTGGATTTACATAGGTTACATATTTATCCTTCATTAAATTTATGCATTTTTTCCTTTGTTTTCTTTACATTTAAAATCTCCATAAAATACAAAGTTCAAATTCTCATGTTTTGCATCAAGAAATAAAAGAAAAAGAAATGATTGAAAGATGAGCAAACCAATACCTTTTCCAATAAATGCCAATGAACTCATCGAGGGATGGAGAAAAATAAAGTTTGAACGAAGTTCCTGTAATCAGGATCGGGGGAAAGCTGTGTGCATTTTTTGAAATGGAATAAATTTCGAAGATCGTCGATAATCCATTGGTCATCGACAAAGTGTGTTAATGTTCCCAGGAGTCAAAATATTTCTCTAATCACCAATAGACCATTGGACTTGGAAACAATCCATGTAAGTCCAAAAAAACAAAACAAGAATAGAGTTCTCTCGATGTTGATGAATTACGAGAATCAAGAAAAAAAATCTTAGTTGTCGATCATGTATAAGGGAAATACTTGATCGTTGATGTGTACCACCACGTAGTATTGTTTCAATGACTAGGTTGTCCATGTCACCTTCCGCACTTTTCGTGTCACATGCCACATGTCTAGCTACACAGACTATCCGTACCATCATGAAAACATACGTGTCATCCTTTGAAAGTTAGTTTTCATGTCGTCTACCACATCATCACATCTATGTCATACTGTATGGTAATGAAAGTCTGCATCAGATTTTGTTTTTTCTACCAATAAGAGAAGAGCGTAAGGGTCAGAGTAGACCGTCAATGTCAATGCACACATCGACCACTGGTAAGTTTTAAACATAACAAATTACTTAATATGCTTGTTTTTTCCGACGTTGATACCACAAATATATCTGGACTGTCCATTTCCTTTTGGGTCAATCAAATTTGTCCATCCGTTTAAACAAAGATCTAGTCACCGGATGAAAATTATTTCTAAAATAACTCGCATAGGGATTAACACTAGGTTTTGAAACGATTCCAAAATTGTTGAATTGAAGGTTAGGGTCACCAATGCACATGGAATTATGGTTTTCTTGCTGTGTCATTTCCCTCGAAACCCATGAAACATGAATAACTTGTTTAAGATTCTCTTGCTAAATGCTCATCGACGTCGGAAAGATGTTGTTGTTATAGAAAGATTTTCCTCACCCTATGCAATCTTGCACATAGGGCCTTTTTCCATTTCCCTATGCAGACTTGAAGTCCCATTTTGCAAATCCCAGAGATAAAAACATGATTTTTCCACATATACGCACCCTGCTTATATTACAACATGCATATACGCAGGTTGCACCACTACATCCCATGTACATTTGGAAATGTGCCCAAAATAAAAAAATGGTGTCAGGCTTCCATGTCACGTCAAGAGATCAATGATACTTGGCCTTCCATATACTGGAAATGTTCTGACTCGACCCTTCAGTTCCACTTGAAGGCTATAAATGGGCCAAATCCGAGTTATGGAAAAGAGGAGAAAGAATTCAACTTTGAGAGCAAAGTTGCTCTGGAGAAATTATTCACTTCACATTGAGTCTACGTCCCTTTTTCTTTTAAGTCTGAACACATTGTTCGGCCCCCAAGCTCTTCCTTTATTGCTTGAGAACTTCATTGTATATCTTATATGAGATTTCCTTTGGTGGAGGATTGAAGTGGTGGAGGCCCAACTTGAAGGAGCTTAGTTTCTTAGTTCTGAACCACGCTGACACGAAAGTTTGTAACTCATTCACTTCTACTGATTATATGTTAATATAAATACTCTTTTCTCATCCAATTAATATCTCACAAATATTTGAATTATTATTCCATGGGCATATTTGTTATGAATGTTAATGGATTATGCTATTGAATGTGCTAACAATATATATTATCACCATATTCTTGTGTTTCTTGGTTGTTGAAGACTAGTTGCAGGCATATTGCTTTGGGTCAAGTGCTCAATGGTGGACCTTATCGAACATCTAGCAGAGGTATGCCTCTTATCTTGTCTTGTTAACATATTTGTTTATATAGCATACTTGAGATTAGAGTTGATTTCTGTAGTCATTTCCGTCTATTGTGGTTTACCCCTAGCCATAGAGAGATTTTCCTCATAACAGAATTGGTGACCATACTGGGGATAAAATCTTCTTTTTCAGGGTTTGGAGTGTTTTTCTCCTTAGATTTATCTTGTTCATATTGATTTTCTTGTCGTATGATTGCTTGACAACCTCTGTTCACTGTGAGTCTGAGTTTTTTATCCTTCTCCTTATCCTAGCTATGTTTTGAGACATATACACGGGCTTTAACTTGAAAATCGCGTACATACACGTGGTGTACTTTTGCAAGATGCATACATATGCACTTTTCCATTGAATAGTCATGTACATCAACCTTTGTTGCTTGATTGTTGAGTTTGGTGGTTTCTTGGTAGGTTTTGATGATTGTTGAGTCTTCTTGGGTCTCTGTGGTGACTGTTAAGTGTTTGTGGAATGATAGGAAACCTGTCTTTGGTTGATTTTTTTGGCGGTTCCTTTCTCATCATATTTTAATTTCGATTGTCCTTGCACCTTGGGCTGGGTTTTTTTCTCCTTGATATCCTACTTGACTTGTCTCTGTCTATACACAATAGAGTCTTTATATCAAGTTGTTGTTCAGTCCTTGCATTTTCATTCTCTTATATTGAAAATACAAAAATATTAGGCATTTTACATTGATTGGGATTTTGATCTCTTGATTCTTTGTCATTTATCTTAGTGCATGTAAAGAACGATTGCATTTTATTTATAATTGTAGAATTGAATTGAAAATTGCATTTTTGAAAAGCATATCATTTATTGGAAATTGAAGTTAGGACTTTGCATTGTATTCATATTCATTTATTTTACTTGCTGAGTCATAACATTAGTAGTTTCACGACCGCACATTTTGAGTAAGAAAGGCCATTAAAATTAATGCTATGATTTAAAATTGATTAGTAACAATTTTATTTTCTAGGGTGCACAAACTAGCTTAGGATTTAGAGCCTTGGAATAGGATTTTGTGAGTAAAATTATCCAAGGCTATTAAATCAACATATGTGTTTGACTAAGGGAGTGGATAAATCCATTGTATAATAAGTAATATGAAGAGGCTCCGCTTACACTGGAGTTAAGAATGAGGTTGCATGAGGTCGGTTGAAGGGATATCCCCCCGATACCTTCTTCGCGTTAGATATAATTATGGGGATCTATTTGTATATGGGGATCTTTCTAGTGCCCTTACCTCCGTGAGAGGCGGTTCTTTCAAAGTTTCGGGCTTTTCTACCTTACCCATATGGTGGAACTGACTTAGGACTATTCTCCTGTGCATCGATTATACCGTTGTTGCTTAGTTGCTTGACTTAGGTACCACATAGGTTACTTGCAGGGGTCATTCTGTAGGTACCTCGGGTCAGATAAGGGTTAGACAACACACAACCTCTATGGAGGATTACCTCTCCCGGGGGATCTGACCAACTATTTGTTAAGCCCATGAGGGCCCTTATAACTGATTCTATTTCCTCCAATATAAAAGTAGAGCCTCAGGACCCTCTTGGGCGAGGCATACCTACTTTAGAGAGGGAGGTCCCTTTCAGCCACTTTATTCTGTTTGTGTGCATATTGGTCGTTTGATTATTTTTTGATGTGCTCTTTGATTACTAGTTTGCCTTAGGATTTGTTTTTTATATCTTGAATCTTGAGTCATCGTGGAGCCAGACCATCTTCCCCGCATACCTTGCTTCTTCTTACAATTACCACCGCATTTTGAGTCTTTTCCTTCTAAAAGGCGTAGAGTTATTAAACATGGTACACACACCTCCACTTATCAGACTTGTGATTCTGTGGTCGACAATTCTCAACTGGAAACTAAGAATATCAATGTTGGAATGTATTCATCCCTTATGGGTACCTTTGACTTCATGGCACCGGTTCACCATATTTACGCCATGTCCAGTAGGCCCATTTCATCAGAGAGGTATGTTCCTTTTCGCACTTCCTATTTTAATGATCCTTGCACCCTACCTTCCTCGATTACGTCTTGTGAAGGTCAGTCACATGATTTAATGGCCATGCCACTATCGACAGAAGAGATAACATATCACGTTGTTCTTGAGTCTTCCGCCAATCCTGATCCTACCACCTCGCAAATGGACAAGGAGGATCCTGTTCTTGAGCCCGTGTGGGAAAATTCGTCGTCTTGTTCACATGACTGCCTCAATGAGACTTTTCCCTTAGATGAAGCCATCATCGAGGCCATGAATGGTTCTGACAAACCTTGGGATGATATGCATCATCACTCTTATTTTCTCCCAGATCTTGCTAGGATCGAACAATATGACTTTAGATCTACTCTAAGCGAGATAGTCAGTCACGCCGTAGTTTCTCTTTATACGCATGACATTTATGCCGAAGGAAATATGGCGAGTATCTCCCCTACCGTCACGATCGATATCTCTTGTACCCCTGGTAAGATTGACAATGTACACATTGGTGCAGATTGTTCTCCAAAATAAATCCTAATCTACATTGAAGTCTTCAAGGAAATCTGAGATGTATTCGCTTGGTCATATGAAGAGATTCCAGGAATCGACCCTCAAATTGTCGAACATGAGATTAAAAATTACCTGGATGCTAATCCTATTTGACAACGTCTTAGAGATGTCAATCCTTAGAAGGTCCCTGCTATTAAGGAAGAGGTAGAGAAACTGCTTAATGCTGGCTTCAACTCTACCCGGTTCCCTTGAATGAATGGGTATCCAATCTCGTTCCTGTGAATAAGAAGCAAGGAACCATCCATGTATGCATGGATTTTCATGACCTGAAAAAAATCCTGTCCTAAGGACAACTTCATGACACCATTCATCGATCATATCCTCGCTGAGTGTGCGGGAAGCGAAGTTTTTTCTTTCATGGATGAATTTTTAGGATATAACCAAATTCAAATTAAACCCAAGGATCAACATAAGATGACATTTATTTTTCCTTGGGGTACTTTTGCATACCAGAAGATGGCTTTCAGCCTTAAAAATTTCGTAGCAACCTTCCAATGTGCTATGACCTTCACATTCCACGATCTTAAGCATATAGTCGAAGATTATCTTGACAATCTTGTTGCTCACTCTCGTAAGAGAGTGGATCACCCTAAGCACCTTCGGCTAGCTTTTGAAAGATGTTTCCATTATTGCATTTAGTTGAACCCTCATATATGCATCTTTTACGTTAGGTATGGACATCTTTTATGGTTTTTTGTCTCTGAGACTGGGATCATGGTAGATTCATGAAAGGGTGCGGCAATACTTCGATTTCCTCCCCCACACAGTATTTAAAAACTTCAAGGTTTACAGGGGAAAGATAACTTTTTACATCGGTTTATAGTGAACTATGCCAATATTACTAAGGGTTTCATGCGTCTCTTGAATAAGGACACCCCTTTTATCTAGGATGAGAAAGCCCAGGAATACTTAGATGCTTTGAAGAAATCCTTGGTATCGATGCCTTTGCTGAAGTCTCTTGACTATTGTAGAGATTATTTTCTTTATGTCGTCGCATATGAAGAGACGATTGGTATGGTATTGGTTCAGGAGGATGATGAGATCCACAAGCACGTAATTTACTATCTTAGTCGAAATTTAGTCGGTCCTGAGTTCAAATATTATCACATTGAAAAGCTAGCTTTGGCTGCCATTCACGCAGTCCAACGATTACGCCATTATATATTTCTTTGAAAATCTACTATGGTTTCCCATGCCAATCCATTTCAATACGTCCTTACTAGGCGTATCATAGGGGGGAAATAAAATAAATGAATTGTCATTTTACAATAATTCGATCTCGATTTCGCTTCTACGAAATCCAAGAAATCACTAGTCTTTGCAGAGTTAACATCTGACTTCCCTCGGTTGGATGAGGATGTTATTCATTTTGATTGATTTGCGGATGAACACATTTTCCTTGTCTCCTCGTCTGACCCATGGTATGGAGACATTTTTCTCTATCTTCAAACTTGGAAGTTCCCTCAATATCTCTCACGAGATGACTGACGACGTATAAGATACCAAGCTAAGAATTACCTTATCATCGGTGACACTCTGTATCATCGAGGAATAGAAAATATCTTGCATTGTTGTTTAAATCACAAATAAGCCGAGTCAGTTCTAAATGATTGCCACAATGGGGCTTGTGGTGGTCATCTATCTAGGCTTGTGACAACCCAGAAATTTTTGCGAGCAGATTATTTTTGGCCATCTATCTTTAAATATTGCGTTGTAGTGGTTAAGAAGTGTCACCATTGCTAGGTGTTCACTCGAAAAATGCATTCGCATCCAGACCCTCTCCATCTAGTCATTACCGTCGATCCCTTCAACAAGTGGGCAGTGGACTTTGTGGATTTCAGCCAAACTTTGGTTGAGGGTCATCAACACATTATCATGGCCATCGACTAATTTACTAAGTGGATCGAGTCCATTCCTATAGTTAAATCCAACCAGAAGATTGTCGCCTTCTTCGTATTCAATCAAATTATTGCTAGGTTCAGAATCCCGAGTTATATTGTCATTGATCATGGAAGTCACTTTCAAAATGAAATGATTTAAGAACTAGAAGCTAAACTAGGGTTTAAGCATAGTAATTCTTCCCATTACTACCCCCAAAAAAATAGATAGGTAGAGGCCATAAACAAGTCTCTCAAGACCATTTTGCAGAAAAGTGTCAGCCAGAGAAAAATTGATTGGCATATCATGTTATATCCCGCACTTTGGGCATACCAAACCTCGGTCAAGAGTGCCACTAGTTTTTTTCCTTTCCAGTTAGTATACGGTGTGGATTTGATATTTCCTATTTAATGAGAAATCCCTTCTCTTATATTGGCAGTTACGCTACTACCTAACAGTTCTGATCTCGAACGATGCCTCCTGCACCTAGAGAGCCTTGAAGAGAAACATTGAGATGCCTCTATGACTATCGAAGTGAATAAAGACTTGTCAAGGTCCAATACGATAAGTTTTTCTGTCCTCGATTGTACGCTGAGGGTGAATTGGTCCTTTTATATGATCAAGCCAAAGAACCACAAGGGGAAGAAAAGTTCAAACCCATGTGCCACAGTCCCTATATCATGCGATGTGTATTAGAAAAAGGAGCCTATGAATTATAATATTATGAAGGGAACATGTTGTCTTAGCCTAGGAATGGGTTCTACTTGAAAATATATTACGCTTGAGCCCCAAGATTGCACGTAACTCTTTGTATACTAATGTAATTTAGTGTATATATCTTTTCCCTTTATTTTTTTTCTTCAACTTTCTTATTGAGTTTTCCCTTGGTTGGAAGATGTCAATGGATTCTTCAGTCTACTTAGGATTCACAGACAGAGACAATTGTCATACACAGAACTTGGATTCCATTGCTTGGGTTATTTACTCACCCGAGGGCCTACTGGTGTCCTTAGGTGGCGTATGCCAAGGGCCATCCATGAATAATGTGGTTGAATATAGCGTCGTTATAGAACTTTTACACAATGCCATTTCACATGGTATTCTCTCTTTGGAGGTTCGCTTGGATTCCTAGTTAGTAGTATGTTATTTGAACGATAGTTACCATGTGCGTGATCCTACATTACTTCGACGATTCCTACGAGTACGCCTTTTAGAACGACAATTTTATTTTATTACTTATCATCACATACCTAAGATTTCTAATTATATATCTGATGCATATGCTAATTTCATTTTAGTTTGACATTTGTCACATAACTAAAGAAAAGAAAAAAATATCTTTAATGTACACATTGTAACATAAGTAAAGCCGAAGAAACATGTTTCTATATATATTTCAAAAAATATGATGTTTATAGTACAAAATTGGCGCTAACACCCTCAATACACATATACAACTGATAATACAAAACTCATGACATCTACGCTTGTGGCGCCAAATGTGTGTCATGATATCAAACTACGACATTTGTGAGACGCTGAAAGAGTCACACCCAAGCTCTGGGCACACCTACCACCTGTCACTACATAGCCTCCTTCAGATCTTGGACCTGAACCATCAGAATCCTTTGTGTCAAATGAGACAGGTTGCCCTGCACGTTTTGAAGGACTCTCTCTGCTTCTCCTCCCTCCGCCTCATCTCCCCAGTGCCTTCGACGATGTCATGGGAGATTTCCTGGCCTTTGTGGACCTACATCTACATCACATACGTGTCTAATTAGTACTTAAACATCATCCAAAAATATTTTTGTTTTCCTATACAAAAATACAAAAAAATGAAATATTTAAAAAAATTTGACATACCTATGTCCCTGTAGGCGGTCCCTAGTGGTAATGGCATGTTAGGTTACCCTTTGAAGTTGATCCCTGCATAGGGGTATTCATCCAAAGAGATGACTTGTTGTCTCCACCAGTAAAAGAAATCATCGTTGTAGGGTGTGGTCACCCTACCTCCCCCCTACTGTCTCATCACCTCGGTCCACTGTGCCATGGCTGGATCACGAGGTCCTCGCGGAAGGATCTCAAATCTAGGTCCCAAACCTGGAACCCACTCAAAGACAAATATACACAAGATATAAGAGAACTTGAAGTTCCTCTTACCACCATGTTTTCATTTTTTCAATTGGCTCTTCAGTTTAGCCAATAGTGAGGTGCACCAGTTGTACACCATGGGTCTCAAGCACTCTATGGAGTATAACATAAGAAACCTCGATTCCTAGTGCAATGAGGCCAATCTTGTGATCCGTGTCAAAATGAGGACACAAATCTTGAGGCTTAGATTGTTTATCTATCAGATGGGGAGTTGACTCCCAACGTTTTCGATCCCTGCAATGTAATGAGCGGCTATGTATTCTTCTATATTCATACCGCTCCCATCTCCCTTGTCTTTGAGGTTGACTACCTCACCCCGACGTGACAACCCTGTCAAGAAATAAATATCCTCGACTTCAATTCTTAATGGTTTCCTATCAAGGTTGAATCTCTCAGTGTCTGGATCCCAATAATCCATGAACAAATGTAGCAATCTCACTTGGGCCCTCATCCCTTTGAGATCCAAAAAATTATACAACCCACATATTTTTAAGATCATTTGGGCCCCCAAATCTCTTTCCACAACAACATCTACCTCCTCATGTTCCCTTTCCCTCCATTCTAGCACCATCCTGCAAGAGAAAAATCATTTTTTGAGTTAGCATTCACTAAAAAACATTGTTTATGGACATATACGTGGATTGCAGTGTTTACAATTGCATATAGGGCTGAGTATATGCTGGATTTATTTTATACAACAATGTATAATCACATGTATACACGACCCGATGAACGGTATCCCACGTACACCTAAACTTATAATTTGCACCCTAAATAACTTAAAAATTGAAACCTAAATACAAAATTTAATCCACTAAAAATAAAGAGGAGGGGAAGAGGAATTACCTGGTCTAGATGGTCATTGATTCCGTCACTTGTAGATCCCGCAATCCCCAGTTGAAGATCATAGGTAATTTGGCCCAAAATCCACTATTTGGGTAAAAAAGTAAAATGGTATAGTAAATTTGTTTTTTTTTACTATTTATAGAAAAATTTTACCCACTTTTCATAGTTTCAGATAATATTTTTTCCTAATGGACTAATACAATAGTGGATTGAGTTGGTTTTTGTAGTTTTATTCAGAGATCCTTGTGGTTTTTAGCGTTATTTCAACCCTTCATAATTTCAGACATGTATTTTTTCTACCCAACATATAGGATAGGTATCCATTCCATCATGCACACTTGCATCATCCTATAACTGTCACTCATATTCCATAGGTATGAACCCATTTTTTAGCGACATGAAACTTTCTATCTGCTACTAGAAGTGTCGTTATCAAATGGTAGAGACTTACCAAACATGGGTACCCAAGTTAGACCCTCTGCTTCATTCGGTGCCCATGCAAAGCTCTTTTCCGTAGGACCAGGAGTCCCTTATAGCTAATACATGAATTTATGTTGAACATCATCTCTCACTCATAAACATGATCACCTATACCTAGAGGACTCCCAAGTGAGTTTGATTTAAGCTATTTTTCCGACTTGTTTTCCAAAAGAGAAAAGATTGTCGAGTGAACTTGTCTCTTTCAAACTCGTAAATTGGATTTGAAAGGACATCTATTTGGTACAATTTTATCCTTTTTTCAAACCAAGTAGACTAATATTATGAAAAAGGACATTTTTTGGCATTAAGTTGTGATTGCATCTCATGCCCTTGCTTGCAGTATTGAGCCTATTGCCGGTTCTTGCTTTGCATTATAAACTGTTTGCCTCAACAATGTTTCATCCTCAACCAAGCAGAGCCTTGTTTATATTCTTTGCAACTTGAAAACCTATACCTAGGAGGGAAAATTCCCCCGAGTATCCATCTCCCGCATGCACCTCCTTGCATTGAGCATAGGTATGTTCCACTGCTGGAACTAGTTTTGCTTACTTGCGACACTCGTTTCCTCCTCTGTATCATAACATTCATTTGACTATGAAAAAAAAACTATATGGGTGGGAAGGTAATATTATCTTATATTGGCATCAATCTTGTCTCCTTTGAACAAAGCATTTGAGTCCACTTGTCATGATAATTTTGGGTTTAGCATGACCTTAGGAAGTTGAGCTTGTTACAGAGAGTTTACTCCCCCGACTGGTTACTCTTCCATTCTCTATGGAGAATTTGATTGATGCCTCCTGCATATTATGGTTTCATCATTGAGTCTATGATGCCAAAGTCTTCCATATGTATCATGCTCTTGTTCAAAGGATGTTTATCAACCTGCGTCAGCCATTCCTTAGAACTCTTGACTTTGCATGTTGGTCATACCCTTAGTTTGTCTCAAAATCACATGAAGTTGTAGTCCTATTGCGCGCCATGGTCCTACTTTCCTCATTGGTAAGTAACCTTGAACCCAACAGTAGACATTTCATCATTGGTCGTTGAATAGGTGGTTTCCCTTATGTTCGACGACAAGACATCTATTCACACATTGGGATTCGTGTACTGTCTTAGATTCCATTATCCTTATTGGTGGTTTCCTTTCCTTTGTCAAAAATTTTCCTCATTGGTTGTTATTCAAAGGGTCTTTTTCATGTACCACTTGCACCTGACACACGTGAAAGACAAACAGGGTCGTTGGTTCGTGAACATGTTCTTCATCTAATTTCCCCCAAATCGTCACGCTCCTGCTTTGTACCTCATGCTGAATGATGAGAGATGCCTTAATTCTCTCCTTTCAGTGGGTCTCCTTCCATTGACTTCAACTCATCTATTCTAGAGACGATACCTAGAGTCCTATGAGTACCTAGAGGATTGCAGACATTAGTGGCAGGTTATCTCGCCATTGACAATTGGGAATACATCAATTTCTTCTTATCGATGGATTCTTCAAGTGTTCGACCCCGACTCCATTATTCACACTTGTAAGAATGTACTCGGTGCCTTGATACCTACTTTCATCATCGGTAGGTTGTCTCTCGTTTGTTAATGGTATACCTCAATGTCCGGTAATCAAACAAAGTCTCATTGTGTTTGACCTCAACTCTTTTATTCACATGATGTAGATTTGCACCTTTGGCGGATTGTGTAGAAGACATGAAGAAATTAGTTTATAGTCGCAAATTTCCTGAGTTGTTGCTAACTTTTCATTGGACCAATACCTGTGTGACTTCAGTGATCATGAGAGATCAAATTGTACTCCATTGTATACAAATATCTTCACATTGATTTTGAGAATAATTTTACTGGGCCTTGTTCATGACTATGAAAGCCTTTGGCATGTAACCACATTTGTATTTTTCTATTCATGGACATGGACAGTTGTTTGGTATATTTTCACATGGGTATATAGTGTAATTCAAATTGGCATCCATGTATGAAAAGTTAGTACAGATTGTAATGAGTAACTAGTTCTTCCAAATGGGTCCCCATTACTCCACTTCTAAGTTT
Source organism: Picea mariana (assembly GCA_032191745.1). Taxonomy (NCBI): domain Eukaryota; kingdom Viridiplantae; phylum Streptophyta; class Pinopsida; order Pinales; family Pinaceae; genus Picea; species Picea mariana. The sequence goes on along the minus strand of JASDQU010735939.1, from coordinate 15,159 downwards.
TATAATGCATTTTGGCCATCACAGATACTCCTCTGACCTCACACATTAGGGGGAATCTGTTATAGCAATATTTACCTCACCCTATGCAATCTTGTATAGAGGGACTTTTTCCATTTCCCTATGTAGACTTGAAGTCCCTTTTTGCAAATCCCAGAGCAAAAAACATGATTTTTCCACATATACGCGCCCTGCCTATATTACAACATGTGTATACACAGTTTGCACCACTACAACCTCTGTACATCGGGAAATGTTCCCAAAATTAAAAAATGGTGTTGGGTTTCCATGTCACATCATGCGATCAATGATTCTTGGCCTTCCATATATTGGAAAAATTCTGATTCAACCCTTTAGTTCCACTTGAAGGCTATAAATGGGCCAAATCCGAGCTATGGAAAAGAGGAGAAAGAATTCAACTTTGAGACCAAATTTACTATGAATAAATTATTCACTTCACATTGAGTCTGCATCCCTTTGTCCTTTAAGTCTAAACACATTGTTCAACCCCCAAGATCTTCCCTTATTGATTGAGAAATTCATTGCCTCTCTTATATGAGCTTTCCTTTGGTGGAGGATTGAACTGGTGGAGGCACAAATGGAAGGAACTCAGTTTCTCGGTTCTGAACCATGCCAACACGAAATTTTGTAACTCATTCACTTCTGTTGATTATATCTTAATAGAAATATTCTTTTCTCGTCCAATTAATATCTCGTAAATATTTGAATTATTATTCCATGGGTGTATTTGTTATGAATGTTGATGGATTATGCTATTGAATGTGCTAACAATATATATTATCACTGTATGCTTGTGTTTCTTGGTTGTTGAGTCTTGGTTGTTGAGGACTAGTTGTAGGTATATTTATTTGGTTCAGGTGCTCAACCATGGACTTCATCGAATGTACGGACGAGGTAGGCCTCTTATCTTGTCATGTTAGCATATTTGTTTATATAGCATACTTGAGATTAGAGTTGATTTCTGCAGTCATTTCCATCTATTGTGGTTTACTCCTAACCATAGAGATATTTTCCTCCTAACAATTGTCAAAGATAAGTGACACTTAACAAATCCCCCCGATCCTTGATACTGTGTTTCGATCAATTCTAAACCTGAAATCACCGATGAACTAGAAACAACGGGCCTCCTAGCCGTCAACTCAAAATGAAATAACTACCAAGCATGGAATAGATCATGTTTATTTTTTGAAGATTTCAAAGATCATGTTGTACTCCCTCCAATTAAATACCATTCGTGACATGGTGAGTTTGTGGGATCTAGAAATTTGAATATGTAATGAAATCTTTCTTCCAATTTCACATTATGTTCAAGGAAATCACCCTTCGATCAAGAGAAGGAGAAAAACCACCAAGGATATTGCCTCCAATGTCGGTTCGTGGAAATTCTAGTAAGACCAAGTTATCTGCAAAGCAGGTAACATCAAATCCTACTGTGACATTTTTAGGTGTTATACATCGCTAAATTTGTAGTTATTTTCTATAATAGCTTGCAAATCATAGTGGCATTCTCATGAAGGAAATATTCCTTCTCAAAGGTTAGTAAATAGGCTCTCACCAAGGACACCCAAAGGGAAAGAGTCAGAAGTTGGTGAAGGATCGAGTCCAGTAGTAGCAAGAGAGTTGGAATTTGCAACGAAAGTAGAGCCTTGATTCAAATATAGACCAAGAAGCAGTTTGTTCAATTGCCAATGTTCGGAGATACAGAGGCAAACACCACATATAAGGTTCTCCTTCCTCCTTGAGGTGATCTCTATAACAAGATTCATCAATAATATTTTCCAAATTTTACGCCTCATAGTGTTCTAGGGATCAGGGAATTGGATGCCCAAGTTTTTTCAAACATTAGATGGTTTTCCTTACACAAGGTGGCATGCCAAACTCCCATTTTTCCTTGCGTAGATACCATAGAGTGGATAATTGACCATACCGACATCGATAAATGTGTCATCAATAATGTGGAAGGGGAAAGCGTTGGTGTATTCCTTCCAATAGAGGTGCAAAAGTATTACAAGCTTAGAGACCCAAAAAAAAGATTGAATAATGATTTTGTGGTTAAGTTCTACGAGTGACATAACACCAACCAATTATCAACTTCTAGGTGGAGGGAAGATAAGAAATTATTGAACATGACCAATGGTTGTTACAACACAACAAATCTTAGGGAACCATACATGTACTTAATGGCATTGATCTTTCGATTGTATGGAGAAAAGGATTGTTCAAGATTTTTAAAGCCTGGATTCCCCTGGCATATACTATCATGGTATCTGGAAGTAGTTTCAACTAGGGGGGCATTATTTCAAAGAAATTGAGAATCACTATTCAACAAGATGAGGAAACAAAATAAGGTGAAACACCATCCTTTTTCATGGCATCCTTCTTGTTGGATGTGATCTACACGAGGAATGTTTTCCCGGGTATGAATCTAGGATGGCATGTCGCTGAGTTGCATCTACATGTGTATTTTATAATCCTATGGGAAAACAAGTATAATAAATTTTATGCCATGATATGTGATGATTTCTTATCCAATATACATTTTATTATTTTAAGACAAAATTTTCCAAGAATTTCAGTAGCAACAAAGAAAATGATATCCAAAGTAGGTCATTGGTATCTAGAAGAGAGTAACATTTATATCAAGGTTTTTGGAGCTACCGATGCTCCACATATATACCCTTATTGTGTCCCAAAATGTTTGATATTGGGAGAAATATGGTACCATACCCTTTTAAAGGGTTTCAGTGCCTCTCTGGTGAAGGATAAGAAGAAAGATTTTATACCCTATGGTTTCCACATTAGGTATTATATGGTCAAAGAAACCACACATGACAAGTAAGAAGGCTTGATCCATTTGGTATACGATTTCCCTATAGGTCGGTTTTGTAGACATGATCCCAGAGGGATAACACCCCAGCACTCATGGAAAATAGTTTCATGTTGGCATTACATCCACGACAATTATGAAGATGAGCTCTTCACTGAAAATGATCAAGACTGGGAAGAGGTTCTTCAAAGAAAGAAAACCCAAAGATTACCAAGTTTAAAGATATCTTGGTGCAATAAAAATTTTCAACTATAGCACATAAAGGAGAGGAAACTATCAGAGCACGATATGAAGTTAGGGAAGTGGAAGCAATAGAGTCAACAAGAATAGGAACAATGATCCTCACCGAGATAGAAAGGATTATGCAAACAATGGGTCAGATCCCTTTTCTTCAAGATTAGAACCTACAAGAATTTTCCTAGTTGAGACAAAAACTCATGTAGCAGAGCTAAATACTAGAGAAACATCTCCACTAGAGGGGATCATCGCTCAAGCCGACCCAATTTCACTACAAACCCAAGTAGAGCAACCTACAATAGCTAGAACGCCCCAAAGATCGCCAAAGAAACCAACCAGAACAGGTATACCCTTGGTCCTTATAGATATAATAACCATATATGACGATGATGAAGGTTCAACAACATCTTATATAGCCCCAGTACCTATCACTTATGAGGAAGCGCTGGGATAAATGACTTCCCCGTCCTTAGAAGGACCACTACAGAAAAAATAAAGAAGGGACATAGAAATTAAGAACACCAATGATAGTGTGACTTTCCCACCAAGGATGATTTTAGGGGCTAAATTTCGCTCATGGGCTAATTTTCCATGGTTTTTTCCAAAAAAATATTAGTTATTCTAAAAATAATTCACCCAAATTCTATAGGATAAAATTATTTACCTTAAAATCGCCAAATTTTTATACAAACTATATAAAATCCTTAGAAATTTGAATATTTTTATAAAAATATCGCCAAACATTTATAGTTGGCATATGAAGGATTAGTAAGATTCACCAAGGTTTCTACATTTTAAAATAATTTTCCATCCTTAAAATCATCCCTATTTTCCACAATTGGAAACTCAAACTTTAGATGAGGCAAGGTCACCTCGTAATGGTGGGGATACTGGTAATGAACTACCTAATCTAGGAAATACATTCGGAGGAGAAAATTGTGACTATGAAAAAAAACAAGAAGGGAGACATGAACAATAAGAAAGCAATGTCCCATCAACATATAGACTTCTTCTTTTGGAGTTTTTTGGGGTCGGATTCGTCATACCTCACTCAACCTTCCCCCTCACCCTTCATCCATAAACCATACTTAATATTATTTTGTGTTACGACAGTCGGTCGGAATCTCCATA
>JASDQU010735939.1:0-10879 GCA_032191745.1 Picea mariana | reverse complement strand
CGAACACCTACAAACTACCCTCCCCCTCACGTACCCTCTCTCTTATGCTCTCATGCACTCTCCCACACTTAACACACTTCACACTTAATTAAATTTCCTTATTATTTTAATACTAAACTCTCATTTCATGCCTCCTTGGGTCACATGGAAATATTTGAAGATATGACAAGTGGAAGCATATGGATGGTGCTATATGGAATCCCATGATTGGATGACATGGCAACCTATGGAGGAGTGACATGTGGCAACTTACAACTTGCGACACATGGCAGATTCTTATTGACAGATTATTGACATATGAGGTAATGAAATGTGCCGAAATATGGACTACTTACTCATGCTGATGTGTCTGGTGACTCATCATGATGACTGAGAATGGTTAGAATTTGACTTTGACAAAATATTAGTTATTTAATTAATCTCATAAGGGCTTGTCACATGGCTCTCAATAATCTCTCTTTGTTTCTTACTAAGTGTATTACCCACTTAGTATTATAAATGTTTAATATTCAAACATTCCAATGCATGTGGGATGAGGATTCATGGCCAAAGGTCGAGTTTCATGAAGAAAAGGATGAAATTCATCCGAGGGATGAGATTTGCTCATCAATTTTGATCGACGATGGCTAAGTGTTAATCTTGTGGAAGCCATAACTTGAGCTTCGAGTGTCAGAATCATGAAAACTTTATACCATTGGAAAGATATTTCAATGAAGAAGATGATGCTATAGATTACAAGAGTTTAAAGTGGCCACATATTCCCCATAAATTAAAATATCAGTCAGATTCATTTTTAATAGGCCCATGTGACAACTCAACTTCACGAGTTCATATCTTGAGATCCGGGCAACGAATTTGGGAAAACATTATATAGTTGGAAGAATACGATGATGAAGATCATATATGAAGTGATTTAAATGGCCACAAAGTTGATTATCACTTCCATAAAATTAAAACACAGTCCCCCTCTTTAAAGGGGAAATTAATTGAATTTTGAAAATAAAAGTTTATTTAAAAAATTTTATTAAAAAAGGGAAGGGACCCATTTAAAAGTCAAGGATGTTCATGATGCGATTTAATTAATGAGGATTTAATTAAAGAGAATATTTCAAGAAAACAATTGTATTGGAAATTCAAAAGAGAAAAAACCCTAACTACTCAAGTAGTTAGAAGATCTCATTTTAAAAATAGAGGAAGGGCTTCACCAAGGTTTCTAGAAGGAGAATTATCAGAGGGGGAGGGAAGAAGATCAAAGGAAGAAGAAGGTAAAGACATGAATACACAACCAATCTTCTGATCAAAGAAAAGAGATCTCCATCTTCTCCACTTTTTTCAATTCTTCTACACCATTTGTCATAGCTTTATGCTTGAATCTTTGAAGTGGGAATAAGGTTGAGTTCTCGAGTGTTCTTCTTGTATTCTTCCAAAATATTTTTCTTATATGATCATGGAGTGTCTACAACCATATAAATGACTTTCAAAACTTTTGTAATGAAGAATATTTTTCATGAATAGACTCCACAAAGAATTGCTTTGAGGTTGATTTCGATTGTATCTTGTAACTTTGATTCTTAAGTATGAGGTATTTGGGATTGACCTATCAAATTCTCTTTTGATCTTGATAGTAGTACTCTTTTAAAATTATTTGAGATGATCAAATTATTCTCTCCTATTTTTCATAAAGAAGACATGGATGTCTTTATATATGATTAAGAAGATTGTATATGTAATGATGATCACAAATAAATTCTGATGTTGAAGCCCTCCTTCAATCTTTTCAAATGTTTAAAGACTTCTTGCTTCATACACAAATCAGATTAGGTTATTGAAGAACCATATAATTTCATAATTTCAAGAAATAAATATATAGGGTTTGCTTCCTTATCATCCTCCTAATCCAAGATATCACAGACAAATATTTTAGCCAAAGAGGAGTACCAACTCTCTAAAAATGTAGGGGGATTCATATCCTCGTGAGGTTTCCATTTTGGTCCCGATGAACTCAAGTGTCAAGATTTTTGGCAACCATACTGGGGAATGATTTGTTTTCAAGAAATATGATACCTTTTGTATCAAATACAATTGAAAGACTAGAAGCAGTCTGGTTGTAGTTTGAGAGAAAATTTAGAGATTCATTCAAGATGAATTGGGTTTTTGAGAACCTTGTTCAAAGAGCATCGAATGGCCTTGAAGGTTTATTGTTGAAATTTTAGTCACAAATCAATTGTGACAACCTTTATGGAACCAGAAAACCACCAAATATTTGGGAGGATGATATCCTTGGCAAATCCATCCTCAAAACGTAATATCTTAAAGAAGTATGCCTCAGTGACTTCACTGAAAAGATCTCATAATTTCAAGAATATGTATATGAACACTCCTTCAATGAATTTTTCTCATGCTATCAAGAGATTTCGCCTCTTCCATCAATATAAAATTTTCAAGGAAAAATGAAAGGAGGAGGTATCCAAAGAAATAAAAGGTTGCACAAAATCCCACTCAGTTTGCAAGGAAAAGTTTGCCCCTTTCTAGATATTTCCATGGACAAATTTCCAACATTTTGCGGGAATACTGCAGAAGATGCAAAGAAACATTTGATTAAATTTGACAGTTCTTGTGAAATTTTTAATGTGTCTCAAAATGATGTTGCATGCATGTTGTTTATATTGTCTTTAAAAGAAGATTCCAGTGAATGGTTTTATTCATTTCTGTTCGGAACCATCACTAGTTTGGATGTACCAGAATATTTGTTTTTCGAAAGATATTTCTCAAGAAAATATCCATATTCTCTTTTCTTGAAGTTGGTTGAAATCGGGATGAACAAAGAAGAAATAGTTAAAGATTTTTCTTTTAGATTCATGAAAGTTATTCATGATATTCCTCGAGAAATGTTTCCAAACGATGTCATTATTTTCAAATGTTACAAAAATGATTTGCCCACAAATTTAAGATTTCTATTGAGGCAAGAAGGAAAAAATACCTGGAAAGAATTAATGCAATGAGCTCAACTCATTGAAAGATATGTTCTTGAAACCAATGCCAACATATTAGACCCCCAAAAATTAATCCAAGACAATGGATGAATTAATTTAGAAGAAAACTTTGAGGAAATAAATGATTTTTATTTTTTTTCAGATCCTGATCTTGAAACAGAAAATGAAAACACTAAAGTTTCAATCCAAGAGGAAAACCATCATATGTATGCTTCAATGGAGGTAAATCTCAACCTCCCATGTGCTCAATTTGAGAGTGATGATTATAGTGAACTCAAGGATGAACATGAAGAATTAATTAAGTATGAAAATATTGTAGCAAAGTCTCAAATAATACAACCAATGTATATCAAGCCACAACAACAATGTTTACATTGGAGGGATAAAAATCATCACTTTACATCAGATTTGTATCATGTTGTTTGTTTTCCTAAAGTAGAGTTTCATGAAGAAGACATTTTCCAAGCATAAAAGGAAAGACATTTGCAGAAAGAGGAATCATGGATGATATATTTTATTTATGAATATCATGAAGTTAATGATGAACAACAAAATATGGCCTTACAGTTCCCCACAAAAGTTCACCAACAGTTCACCATTGCAACCTCACCAGGGAGACATGATCATTGTACAAAAGAATAATTCCTTCAAGGAATTGATGTTGAATCAAAAATCTTAGATATGGTTGATGATAAGGAAAAATATGAAGTTGTTCTCATATTGGAAACTCATCCAATCAAAGAAAACAACATTCTTGAGAAAATAAAACTTGATTTAATCGAATCATTGTTGGAGAATGAATTTTTGGGAGTAAGAAAAACAAATGAGGCAGATGGGACCGAAAAGGAGGGAGAGCCATGTTTTGAGGAAAAACAATGAATGCGATAGGATTTACAGAAATCCGACGTAAATTTGGACAAACCTAGCCATGTTAGGGTTAGGGTTTTGGAAGTCATATTGTAAGGGTTTTAAACCCATTTTTGTAGTATAAATAGAATATGTATGAGGTAGGTTGATGTATATAGGTCCGTGTAATTGATATCATCTTTTTGGTGTGAATAACCTATTTTGGAGTCCTTTTTGAGTGTGAATATTTGTTGAGAGTTGTGGAGCTCAGATGGATTCAATCTGGAGATGTAGCTAAGGGTCAAGTCACAAAATGTGGAGCTTGGTGCGACGCTGGTATACCTCACTACACACAACTATTCTATGATGTAATGCACACAATTCCATTTTGATGAAGAAGAAGAAATAAAAAGAAGATCTTTGTGGACGTATCCGCCCCAGGGGGGGTGAACCACGGTAAAAATCCTGTTTTGAAAATGTGTATGAATTCTTTTGTTATTTCTACAATTATGGTTAAATGGTTAGATGAATGAATGGTTTAAATTACAACACGCACTAGAAATATGTATGCAGAATGAATATTATAATGAAATATGATGATGAAATATGATGGGAGGTACATTAGGTCTCTTTACACATCGATCAAGATCATATTACATGATAAAGGTGTGATGACCATGGAATCAAAAAGCTAGATCACTTTGTGCGCATGGGGGAGTTGGAGGAAGCACTAAGGAATATCTGAGAAATGGAGAAGGCTCTGGAGAGTAGATAGAAGAAGGAATCAATGGACCCCATCATGATGGATGATGAACATACTAGGTAAATCATAAGGAGTGTAGGTATAACATGCAACAGATGACCCTACCAATATAATATGAATAGAAAAAATAGGGAAGTAGTTGATCGAGAGGGATTGGTCAGGGATGAGGAAGAGGTAGAGGATCTTCGTGCCACGGGGTAGATTGAGGTTATATTGTGTGCCACATATGAGAGGAAAACCAGAGGTCATGGGTCCAATGCAGAAGAAGGATCTCCATCCTAGATCTGAATTAGTGTGGAAACCACAACCCCATGTGCGACTAAGACAAATGAAGACGAAAAATCGGTTAACCAGCAAGTGATTAGTGGTAGAAGAATTTTTCCAGGATGTGGGTCCAATAGCAGAAGTGTAAGTTCATCCAGTAGCAGTCAAGTATCTACAATGTGCAGAGGTGGTAGTTCAAAAAATTTCACAATGGCAGGATAAGATACAACTATTAGGTTACCAAAGTTCTGAGGGGATGGGTCAGATGATATAGAATTTTTTTTTTCATCTGTGAGAAGATATGGGAAGAAAAGAAGATTACAGATGAGGATAGAAAGGTTATATAGTTGGAAATCACATTTAGAGACCGTGCATTAGATTGGTACATGGGTCTCTTAGAAAATAATCCAATGTGAATGCCTACAAATGTAGAAGATGTGAAGAGGCATTTAATAAATGAATTTCATAAGCCAAGTTCAGAAGACCAATTTATGAACGAAATGATAGAGATCAAGCAGAAACTAGGAGAACCAGTCAGGGAAGTGGACCAGAAGTTCAAGAGGATAAAAGGTAAGTTAAATTACACTATTACTCATACACAACATGCACATTTTTTTATTAATTCTTTGTTGCCACACTTGAAGTATCCTTTGAGACAACAAAAATTCCAAAGTCAAGGTGAGGCTCTACAGACAACTTTACAACTAGAGTAAAACCAATACAAGCACACAGATCCAATTGTGGAAGAGATGAAGCAAGATCTGAAGAAATTAAAATTCCAGTTGAATTAGAACAAAGGAAAGGATAAAAGAGAAGATGTCTGGTGTACAATGTGTAGGACATAAGTCCATCATAATAATGAGTGTCCACTATTTGCGCAATATATTGGAGTGAGTATGAAAAACACTTTAGCTTCCAGAGGACCATGGTGTGAGATTTGAAAAACACATGGGAATGATCCCTATCACTGCCCCCTGATGTAGAAATATCACACAATACCAAAGAGTACATTTTGTAACTTTTGTAAGTCAGTTGGACACAAAGAAAAGGAATATAGAACCTTGGAGATGATGAAATAAAGGATTGTAGATACATACAGGGTGCAGGATGAACATATAAGAAGAGAAATTGCATAACAACTACAATATAACAATGCACAACAACCACAATATAATCCTGCACAACAATTTGTAGCACAACAAATGTATAATGCGCAGTAGTTTCATGGGAAACAACATTATAATCATGCACAACAATGTGTAGCACCACCAGAGTACAATAATGTGTATCCATAGTATAACACACCATACAGAGAGAATCAAGAAAACAAAAGAGGCTTCAGAGGAGGAAGACATTGTGGAAGAGGCTTTGGAGGAGGTCAAGGACCAGTAGTCTATCATAACTGTGAGAAACCAAGGCACTATGCAAGAGAATTCCCACAACCACCTGCGACATGTATGTATTGTCGCACAATAGATCATGAAACATAATATTGTCTGATACTTTTGATAAAAATATAGGACAAGAGGAACCAGACTAATCAAAATGCTGGAAAATAGAGAAGAGGACGGAAAGAAAATTAACATAGTTACTAGAGGTGGAGCTAAGAAAGGAGAAGATACAACCAAGAAGGATTCGGACCAATACCAGTGGGCCAGGAAGAATACAAATCCTGAACAAAATTTTGATGCACACAAAGAGAAAGAGATATTCAAGGAAGCTAAACATGAGATCTTGAAGGAAAAAAGTGCGTCCACTTCGGGAACGAAGCTAATAGATGAGATACCAGTCTATGCCAAGACTTCATTATTTGATCATACCAATCAAGAACAATCCTCAGAACAAGTAAGTAACTTAAGAAATTTTTTTGGAGCTTGTGTCAAATTGTTGATTGATAAAAATTCCTTACAAGTACTGCATAATTTGTTACAAAAGTTTAAACTCAGGGAAGAAGGGGTAAAAAGAGTAAATCAGGTACGTAAGAAGAGAAGAACCAATAGGGAATTCAAATTGAGTGCCAACACAAGAGATTTAAATATGGAAGATATTACACTAGACTTAGGATATGAAGTCAATGTTCTGCCAAAGAAGACCCGGGAAGCTATGGGAGAACCACAATTGGGGTATTCACCTATTCAGTTTAAATTGGAAAATCAACACAGAGTGGTGCCTATTGGTAGGTTGAAGGGGATTCCAGTAGATCTATATGGTGTGCGCACCATGGCATATTTTGAATTCATTGACATAATGGACAACACTTTTCCATATCCAGCTTTTTTGGGCCTGTACTGGGCTTTTGATAACTAGTATATTATCAATTTCAATACAATAAAGATGATATTTGATTCTGGAGAATACAGAGTTATTGCGCCATTAGATCCCTCAGAAGGAGGCAAGTATGTGGAACCTGCGACAGATAATATTCTTACAGAAGATGTGAATCAACTATACAAAACTATCGTGTGTGAAGAGGATTATATCAACCCAATTTCAGATGGAATGCCCAGTTGGAGGAGTATTAGTTCTTGTGCTTCAGACTCCGACACAAGACTGGAAAACTGGCAGCAACAACTACATGAATTATCTACCAGGAAGTGTGCTAGAATGATGCACACGCTGAGATGGGTTGGTATAGAGGTAAGAGAACCTCCTAATTTTTATGGCTTGAATGATTTAGAAGACTTTTTAATGAAGTATGAGGCAGAGGTTATGGAAAATTAGATATTACAAAGATTGGACATTTCTTTAAAATCTACACCTGGAAGATGGTGGGGTACACACAAGGAAAAGATCAAAAATTGGTTTCAAATGAAAAAGGTTACTATGCATCAGATTCGATGCAGAACATGAGCATATGTATGAGGAGAAATATGAGGTATTTGGAAAACCTCAAGAACATGTAGAAATATCCATGGTTCAATGAAGATTAGTAGAACTTGATAAGTCTCAACATAATGGTTATTTTTAGATAATTTACTTTTATAAATAAAGACATCATCCATGTATCAAGGGTGATGGTTTTTGCATAGAAAAGAGGATTTTATTTTGTAAGAGAACTATTTCTTGGGAAAAGGTGATTGAATTTAGAATTTCTGTGTAGAACCAAAAGCAATTGTTTTCATCCAAAGCGTGAATGTGATTGAACTTGTGGATTGTTTCCATTCTCAACTTTATATTTGTTGTCATGTTGAGTAAGATCTGTTATGATTATTTATTAAGTTATCTTAGAATACCTTACAGTTCTTTATTTCAAATTTATGAAAGAAAATCGATAATGTTTAACATGCGATGTGTGGTAAGGTGTCGAGAAATTATTTTCTAGCCTCTGTTATATTGCATGCGTATTCTATTTCAAACTTTCTCTCAAATATCATCTAAAGGTTTGGAAAAGTGATGGTATTATTTCTAATATGAAATTGACATAGTTTTTGTTTTCATACCGAGGAAAAAAGGTTATCCAAAGTCTTGGTATTCCCCAGATAGATCAATTTTTGTCTTTCAATACATTATAAAACACTATAAACCCAAAATGAGAATCGATTCATTAGAAGGAAATATTTGAAAGGTACATAGATATATCATAGCCCATCGAAACTTGATGGATCATTGACATGGAGAATTGTACTACCATTAAACACTGAAGAGTCTAATTGGGCCTCATCGGTGGGTACAATTCCTACTGTTGAGTCAAAGATAATTTTGACCCCTCAACAGTAGGATACCCACACCAGTGATTGGAAATTTGCACAACGAATTGTTCATTAAATCAAGGGTACCTCTCATCTTGGTATCAAGTATTTTTTTAGTTCTGATCCATTAGTCGAATTCACTGACTCTGAATAGGAAGGAAACAAATATGATTGGAAGTCCACTTATGGATATGTGTTTCATTTTAGCACTGGACCTTTGTTTTGGTTATGCAAGAAACAATGAGTAGTCTCTCCATCGACTACATAAAAAAATTATCATGGTGTCGTCAATGCAGGTATTGAGGATGTTTGGGTTCAAAAGCTCTTGGGTGAACTTGGATTTCTTATTCAGACCTCAGATGTTATCTATTGTGATAATTAGAGTGAAATTCAAGTTGTTGACAATCTTATTGTCCATAGTAAAATGAAGCATGTTGAACTTCATGATCACTACTTGAGATAGTTTTTCTAAGAGAAGGTTGTCACTCTTTTCTACTACCAAATTGATGATCATATTGATGATATCTTTAAAAATCCATTGTTTGAAGCTAAATGTGTTAATCTACGAAGTATGCTCAAGCTTTAGGAAGCTGCAATTATGGGGGTGATCCAGATTTATGTAGGAACACAATGAAATATAGAAATACACATAAACGCAAAGATGTAGTGGAAATAATACTTCATTTCATTAATAACAAATGACTGAAATATGCTTACAGACAGAATGGAAATAAACTAGCTAGGGCACTGGTAGCTTATCTCTTAGAAGAGATGTGGCAGCTACTGGCCTTTGAACTATGTTACAATGAGGCTCGAAGGCTTATTATTATTGAGAAACAATGGAAAACCCTAAACATCCAAATACCTAACCCTAGGAGATGAAACGCCAAGACTATGGACCCCGTTTGGGTAAGTTGGTACATCAACTTCCCGGGGACGTAACTTTGGCATACGATCTCTGTTTGATGCGTTCCATACCTCATTAGAAAGATCTATCCGAGGAATACAAATTTTGGGTGAGAAACATTGATGTATGATCCATGTTGCTCCCCGTTTTCCCAAAAAACATCGTTTATGGCCTCAAAACGGCTCCGGAAGTTCAGGACTCGAAAAACTGCTAAAAATAGTAACTGTGCGGAAACTGAAAAACTGAAAGAAGAAATGGTGGGGCTCCAAGTGGAATAGGTGGGTGGCCACCAATATCCACCTGGATCATTCCTTCCCCCTTAGGAAGCAATGGTCCCCATTGCGTTGAGCTCCTCCATGAGATGAGGAAACTTCTGTTGAACTTGGTTTGGTGAGCCACTTGCCTTGGTGAAGGAGTTGGCCTGCTTTGACAACTCGATATAGAGGTATCCTTTGTTTTCGGGTGTGTTTGATCTGTGTATCCATGATCTGATCAATTTTGGCTTGTTCCATGCAGTCTGGATTTAACTCTGTTGGTGTGAGTTGTTCTGCCATGTCAGATGTGTCTAGTAGAGGTGGAAAGTAGGGCCGAAGGCGGTCCACATTGAACACTGGGTGCAGACCAAGGAATGGTGGAATGCTGATCTCAAAGGCATTTTCCCCTACAGCCTTGGTGAGGGTGTACGACCCATATCAAAGCGGACGAAGCTTACGGTGGGGTCCAGCGAGGCACTCCTTTTGCAAATGCAGCCACACTTTGTCACCCACCTGGAAGTTGTGTGGCACCCGATGTTGATCATGTCCCTGCTTGTACTTAGCATTGGCTCTGTCCAAGATGTCATGAACCTATTGGCGGATGTGTTGAATGTGCTCAATAAAGCTATTTGCCTTGTCAGCCTCAGACTGGACATGAGCTAAATCTTCCTGAGTAGCCACAAATGACATGGCTATGTCAATGGGACATAGTGGCTGGAATCCCAAGCCCACTTGAAAGGGGTTGTGGCTGGTTGAGCTATGGAGAGCCCGGTTGTAGTTTTGTTGTACATAGGGGAGGCTCTCATCCCATGTGCGTGAATGCTTTGAATTTTAAATGCGCAGAATGTGTACGATCATCCGGTTGACGACCTCTGTCTGGCCATCAGTTTGCGGATGGAAAGCTGTGGACTTGGTGAGCTTGGTGTCCAGCATTGACCAGAGGATGGACCAAAATGTACTAAGGAACCTACTATCCCAATCTGAGATGATAGACTGTGGGATCCCAAAGTGTACCCACACTCGTTCAAAGAAGAGTTTAGCAGTGGATTCTGCTGTGATATTCTTCTTGTAGGCCATCATAATGGACATCTTCGAGAATTGATCGACGACCACAAAAACACAGTCATTTCCATGCTTAGTAGAAGGAAGGCCCGACATGTAAT